>CM028688.1:3299597-3426425 GCA_016771965.1 Brassica carinata
AATTCATCTCTACGGACTCTACCTACCAGCTAACAGTAAATTGGGTCGTCTACAAATGAGGATTGAACTTTGAAAAACCCAACGGCCAACGCCATTTCTTATATATATACACTGTATTATATAAATACGTAGCTATGGCTTATGAACTAATTTGTCCTGAAATTAATATCTACGCAAACGAAAACATTATAGAAACGCATTAATTATGATGCTATCCGTCTCATGCAGTGCCTTTAGGATAAATTTCTACATCATCCCATCCCCTAACCATTTGTTACACTGTATACATTGGATAGTATCATAGTATGGAGTCATTTTTATTTCTCTGACAGATAAATGTGTACTTTATGATTATTAATCTGATTTTTTGGGTGCAAATGCTCTATAAATAATTGCGTTGATTGATAATTGAAATCATATACGACTTTAGACGGACCCCAAAAACGATATCTCGATGACAGGGAAACAGAAGGACGCACGTGAGTCCATAAGGCAAATCACGCATCTTTAGGAACATAATAAATACTACTAATACATATATGTCTCCATTATATAAAAATGAATTTTGTGTACTTGTGTTTTTATTACGTATTTAAAATCAATTGCTCTTAGATTGATGATCATTCATAGTATATATTAAACTTGGAGGATAGTAAGATGCAAATATTCATTTAAAACGAATATTAACTAATGATTCAATTATAATATACTTGATATTAACTAGTGTTTCAAAAAAACAACTAATGATTCAATTATAATATACTTGATCAAGCAAAATTAAGTCTACTATAAGACCGAAGACGTAAAAACATTCATTTATATTGGAATACACCAATAATTTTGGAAAAGATAACAAATAAGCATAATCGTGAACTTATAGAAGTCGTTTTTAATGTAGAACTTATAACTTTTAGATTGGGTTATACATAAACTTCTCATTAGTGCATCATGCGAATAATACAAAGTCTTAAAATAAAACATCAACGAACGAGAGCCAGTTTCTGTTTTTGAAATTCCGAAGGCAATTTCACATCGGTGGCTAATCCGAGAACCTCAAATAGTCGAATGAGGTACCAAGTGATATCTATCTGCCACCATTCTAGTCCTTGCCTCGCCGATGACTCAAAGGCATGGTGGTTGTTGTGCCAACTTTCTCCCATCGTAAATATGCTTAGCCACCTTCATCGTATTCACAAGATACTCAAACAGTGTTTTAATATTAAACAAGATCACAATATTATTCACATATAAAAAATGTTTGTTTGATCTTTTTAAGATAAATTTCTGGAAGTTATCGGATTATCATGCCGATATTTCTATCACGTTCATCTTATAGCACTCAGATTGGTAATTCACCCGTCCGATTTGATGTTCTTATAACGAGAATTTAAATAGTTGAATTAATATATAGAATTCTTATATTATATATTACCACACGTTACGAGATGTGTCTTTAGTCTTCCATGACCTCGAACCCCAAATATGGCATGCCGAGTTAACGAGCCATGTCACGTGGTACCCTAGCACACCTCCAATGCCCTGCCATCAAATATCATCAATTTCGTAACTAATAGTTATATCAAGAAAAAATAGTTTTGATCAAAAAAAAAAATAGTTATACAAAGACGTTTCATACATATTATTCTTTGAACTATACGTACTACTAATTAATGTTTTTTTTTGGAATACCTAGTTAATGTTTAATACATATATATTATTCTTCAAAAAATATTAAAGAAAAAGATTATACGTACCCCGCCGCATGTAAGGTAAGGTAAACCACCGTAGAGATAGAGGACGATCCAAAACATTAAGACGTGGAAGCCAATTGTCTTCCGTAGAAACCTATAGAACCATTGCTTCTTCAAGTCCGTCACGTTGTTACGTCCACCACACTGTTATATTAGTTTGCATTGTTACAAACAACATCATAATTAAGTCATACTATGAAGAAGATATGAGATATACGTAGACCTACCTTATATTTTATATAATGGGTGTCAAATATCCACATGACATGGCTGAACAAAAATCCTTCCTTAGGGCTATGTGGGTCGCGGTCCGAATCAGTGAACTGGTGATGGAACCTATGTATGCTCACCCAATCCAATGGATCACCCTGGAAATATTCAATATTTTTTCTCTAATCATACCTCAAAAAATGCACTATTTGACACATATATTATATATGATACTTATTAGCTAGGTTCACTTATCAATAAACCGGGTTAGTTGACAAAAAAAATATAAATAGTAAACCAGGGTTTGACCTGAAGAGCAAAAACAGCAGCGTAAGCAATAGGATATTCAAGCCATTTGGGAAGCTTAAAGCTCCGATGAGCCAAGTTCCTATGATACGAGAATGTGATGAGCAGGTTAGTCACTGCCACGAGAATCAGACCGAACCGTAATGCTTCCCACTTGTAGTTAAATGGCGCCAGGAGACACAAAAAGTGCACCGTAGTGACGGTTACCGCTCTTGCTACATCAGCCCACGACCAATATCTCTGAAAATATGGTCTTTTTTCCTTCGGCACCATGTCGCTTTGGCTAGAGCCATCGTTTCTTGTGGGATTACACATATCTGAACCTTGAGGAGTTGCACTTGTTTTAGTTGTAGCTTATGAAGTTGTATGAACATAAGGCTGAGCAGATATGGGTATATATGGGCTAATATCGTTGTGTCACGGTCCACCTTGTTAATTGGAATTTACGACTCTTCTTAAATGCTCTCTATCTACTTCCTTCATTGTCTTCTTTGATATAATGGCAGCAGCACATGTTTCACCCATCCCAACAATAAATTAAAGGTTTTTCACAGCCTATACTCTTTTAATATACCATTATGAAAGAAAGAAAGATCTATAATTGGTACGTAGTTGAGTATTAACGGCACCTCTACTCACAGCCAATCCACTTAAACTGGCTTGTCTCCAAATAAGGATATAACTAATAGAGCCCCAACGGCCAAGTCCATTTATCTGACTACATTTATTTATATCAATACTATTAAAACAGGAGCAATATTTATCTACTACTTTTTGAACTATCAAAAAAATGTTTGGTCCTATTATTTCTCTTCGTATAATTTAATTATCTTCACTATTATTTCTATTCATATATCTAATTTAATTACAATTAAATATATATCATGCCTAAAATTAAGGAACTAACTAACTAATCTATTATATTATTTTAAACTAATGAATTTAATTTATATAAATACGTAATTTCAATAAAAATAAATTATATTTTATTTATTAATGTAATAAATAATTATATATGTCTATTAATTTGTATATATACAACTATATTAATCCAAATAAAAAAACAATTTCTTCAAAACCCTCACTAAATACATAAAAATATAATTCTTATTAAATTAGATATACATATACATAAATCTATCAATACTATTAAAACATGAGCAATATTTATCGACTACTTTTTGAACTATCAAAAAAATGTTTGGTCCTATTATTTCTCTTCGTATAATTTAATTATCTTCCCTATTATTTCTATTCATATATCTAATTTAATTGCAATTAAATATATATCATGCCTAAAATTAAGGAACTAACTAACTAATCTATTATATTATTTTAAACTAATGAATTTAATTTATATAAATACGTAATTTCAATAAAAATAAATTATATTTTATTTATTAATGTAATAAATAATTATATATGTCTATTAATTTGTATATATACAACTATATTAATCCAAATAAAAAAACAATTTCTTCAAAACCCTCACTAAATACATAAAAATATAATTCTTATTAAATTAGATATACATATACATAAATCTATATATATATATATATGACAAAAAATATTAATAATTCGATATTATTAATATTTAAAACACGATGAAACATGTTACTTGATATTTTTATGAATATATTTTTACGGGTTATTCAAACACATGTAATATATTTTATCAAATATTAACTAATTTAACAAATATATTAACACAATTATATCATAAAACATTACATTAACATAAATCGATGCAAGAGATTATGAATCAATGGTTTAATTAATTATAAAACATAATTATATATATAATAAAATATATATAAAGATTAAAATTACTAAATATTTACATTTCTAATGCGAATAATGAAATTAAATTTAAAATTTAAAATAAGTCATAAACAAAACATGAAAAAATCTAATAACATGTGAATAACAAAAGTAAACTAACTAAATAAATGAAAATTATATTTACAAACATAAATCATTAAATTTTAATAAACATATACAAATTGTTGATGCTCAAATATATTTAATTTTTAGTATGCATCCTCTCGATTATTGATATATTACCCTTACAACAAGATGAAAATTTAATTTGACTATAATAATTTAAGTTAAACCGAATTGCATATTGGATCATCTATCAGTTCAACCGTAGTGGATCCAATTTTAGTTGTTTTAAAGGATTTTTAAATAATTTTTTTGAAAACTAAACCGAACTACATACAAGACCACACAATTTGTCGGTTTAAGCGGGTGAATCGGGTTTTAAAATACTCAATATAACGTTTTATTTATAAATCTAAATGTATACAAATACATATTTATATCAAATAAATTTTGAAATATTTCAAAAATAATCTCACGCTTTGAAAGTGCGGGTCAAAATCTAGCAACATCTTATGTGTTTACAAATTATATCCTAAACTAGCAGTATGAAATTTAAGTTTACGAGTTATATCCTAAACTGAAAATCTTTAAGTATTATTAATGTCTAATGTGAATAAGAAAATTAAATTTAAATCTAAAATAATCTAAATATAAAACATAAATTATAATAGATAATTGATAACAAAATAAACTATTACCAAATCATAACAATTAACTTTGTTAACAGATTCATGATCCACAAGATTGTATAATCTTATTTTATAAAAAATAAAAAGTCTAACTTCCTAATTAGAATACAAACATATTCTAATAATACAACTAAAAATCATATGCGTTAATAATTAAAAATTACTATCAATCAGTAGTTCAACTGGTAACCGTTTTTGAGTTATATCGGATTATTAAATAATATTTTTTTCTAAAAAACAACCAAATTACAAACCAGATTGTTGGGTTTATCAGTTTAACTGCAGGTCCGGATCCAATTTAAACAAAAATTGGGTATAAGTATATTGTTATGCAACATCATAAATTCAATACAATTGTCAAAACTTCTTACTAATATTTTTTTTTTTTAAATAGTATACACAAATATGATTACAAAAAAACACAAATATGATTAAAAATACAAATATAAAAATTAAATTGCTAAAAAGTTAAAATAAAAACAAAAATATACCCGCCCTCTGAAGGGCGGGTCAGAATCTAGTATTCATTTAAATACGTAGCAATCATTTACAGTCTGGTTAACTAGTTCAAAAATTCATTTACACAGATGAAAAATTTAACGTCATTTTGAAGCTATCCATTTCATGCAGTGCTTTAAGTATAACTCTGAAGCCTTTCTACATCATCCCAAGATGGCAAACATTTGATAAAGATCTTTAACAATCTCGATGCATTCACAAATGTCGAATGCCTTGTCACGTCGTGGACAAGTAAAGCACCTACAGCTCCTCCGTAGTAAGCACTTGTGATTTCTCGGTAAGTATCTATCAAAGATACATAAACAAAACCAGCATTTTTCAAAGATGTTAACAGAAACACGACAACAATTAGAGGTTGCAGTAACAACATCCTCTCTAGACTAGTTTTAGTAACCATACTACTCATGTAGCAATTGCCTTTAGTAGCAATTCAACGTATCAACCAACACGGTTTCTCTTTTAAAGTAACATGATAAGATCCAAGCCACTTTCTTATCAAGAACAGAGATATTACAAAGGAAAATACAAGAGAAAGCTATCTTGCTCTCCAAGAGAAGCATGCCCAAGCCACATATGCTCTTCTCACTTTGTAGATAACAATCGCAGTCAATGGAAGAAATACAAATTCATGTCAAGGTGTTCAACAGGAAGGAAAGTGGAGGAGGCAAGGTGTTCGTGTCTCCCGATTACAATTGAGACAATGCAGCAACAGCGCGAGATCAGTATGAAGAAGATCGTGTACTTGCTGGAGAAAGGTGTCTTCCAAGGATGGTTAATAGAGATAAATCCTGAGGCTGAGCTGAAGAAGTTTGCTCTCCACGAGATCTGCGGGATGTATGATTACTCCCTCTCCGCCAAACTCGGTATTCAATTCTTGTTTTGGTATATATTGTTGGGATTGTTAAATTCTATGTCCAACTCTTTATTATATGATTAGTACGATATTGTCTACTTTGGGTCTTTTGGGTTTTAGAGTCAAACCCGCATGGATTTACTTTTGATTTCCTTCCCAAAAGGCCTCGTACTAATTAGAGTTGGACATCTCCTTATATATTAGACTATCCTTTGTCTAATTTCCAATGTGTAACTTTGTTTGATATCTCACATTCTTCCACTCAAACTAAGGACCACACTTGTCTTGTGTGTTTTTCTTCCTTTGAGAATGCGTCTCATATTCTCGTTTCTTTGAGAATGTTTTCTTCTCGTTTCTTTGAGAATGTTTTCTCCCATAACATTACAGGTTCCATGATCTTCTGACTTAATTCTGCCACAGACCTCCTCTTCCACACCTTGAAGGATCTGTTCCTACTCGAAGGATATTTTGGTCTTCTTGCAGATCTTCGTCAAACCTGACTCTGATACCAATTGTTGGGATTGTTAAAGTCTATGTCCAACTCTTTATTATCCGATTAGTACGATATTGTCCACTTTGGGCCTTATAGTCAAGTCCGCATGGATTTACTTTTGGTTTCCTTCCCAAAAGGCCTCATACTAATTAGAGTTGCATATCTCCTTATATATTAGACTATCCACTGTCTAATTTCCAATGTGGGACTTTGTTTGATATCTCACATATATGTTCAAGAAAATAAAAATGAATAATCAACAACATGCTTTTATATATATTCATTCATGATTTTATTGCTCAGGGGTAATGCTGTTAAGTTCTTTGGGACAAAGCGACACCATGAGAAGTGGCTGCGAGACACTGAAGATTTTCTTGTCAAAGGCTGCTTTGCAATGACTGAGTTAGGCCATGGAAGCAATTTTGATATACCATGAATTTGACCTGATTTTAGGTATGGTATATGATAGTTTTACGATATATTTAATCCATTGTGGAGTTTAGATAGCATATTTACAGGTTCAGGAGCGATTGGAGAAAAGATGATGTTTTTGGAGCATTTTGGAGCATTTTGGAGCATTTTGGAGCATTTTAGAAATTTATCCCGAGATGACCATATCGACCACTCAAGGTCGACACGGAGAGAGACGCGACGATCGACACACCTTCAGTGGTGTCGATCGATATTTAACACACAGAAGCCCGGTTTGGTCACAGCAGACTTGAAGCCCAAGACTTCATCCATTTTACCAAGATACCCCTGACGAGTTTTAACCTAATTTTTGAGTATTTAAGTTTTGCCTATTGTTTTTGGCAAAGAGAGAGTTGTGAGAGTTTTTAGAGTTTGAAGAGGTTGTCCTTAAAAGTTTTTAGAAAGATTCTTTTGAGGGTTTTTCATACTATTGTTTTGTGAAAGAAAGAGTTACAATTGAGAGCTTTCTTGAACACCTCTATTTTCCATCTATTCTATCTATGCAATTTTATTTAATTGTTATGATGTTTTGCTTGGATATGTCTGAGTAAACACCCTTGTTAGATTTAGGATTCAAATAGGGATTAGCCCCAAATATGAATACTTGAGCATGTGATATTCATCTTAGAAGATTGCTCTTAATGCTTGTATAGGAGTAGCTAACCTATACATGATGACAGTGGATATTATCCTTGGATCTATCTTCTTTGAGCTTAGGAATTTGCTGGAAACAAGCGACAGCTGATTTGGCAAACTCTTTAAGCGAACTATTATCAACCTTGCGCTTAAAGCTTACTAGAGGCGCATCGATCGATACTCCTATAGAGTCATCGATCGATTGACGCGAGGTACTGTCGATCGATACGTGTGACAGCAGGTCGATTGACGCCTTCCTATGTTTCACCAATGGGAGTCTCATCGGTTCTAGTAATAGATAACCTATGACAACAGTTAAAGTTATTGCTATAGTTGGGTTCTATAATATCATGAAAGCATCTCACATAAGCATTCATACTATTATAATCCTGATAACCTGAATAGTAATCCTAAGTCTAACACCTTCACCATATTTGTTAACCAATTCTAAGTTTACTTGTTATTTACTGGTTGAAATCTTTGACCTAGCTTTGTTACAATAAGATCTAGTGTGTTCCCTAGCTCCCTGTGGATTCGATCCTTAAGTATTACAACTTGACCTCTTATTTGAGAGAGCATAAATCACTCCTTAGAGTAATTTGAGTGGTATTAAATGTAAAGAAGGAACTGTATTATTTTCTCTAGAGTCATTTTGCACTATCTGTCTAGATGATCTTTTTGATTTTAATGCTTTCAGGTGAAGGGAATTGAAATAAAGACTACTTTTGATCCCCAAGAACTGAGGAGTTTGTGATAAAAAATCCTTGTGAATCTGCTCAGAAGTATTGGATCGGTGAGGTAGCTATAGTAAGTAGTTTCTCTGCTTCAACTCTGTTTTTTTTTCTCCACTGATCTTCCATTTACTAAATTTTGGTTGTTCAGCATGCAACCCATGCGGTTGTGATTTCACAGCTTAAGATAAACGGAACCAACCAGGGGATTCATGTCTTTGTAGCTCAAATCAGAGATCAAGATGGCAACATATGTCCAAACATCCGCATTGCTGACTGTGGCCACAAGATTGGTTTAAACGCTGTTGACAATGGCCGGATATGGTAGTAGTACATACAAGTTGGCGCATCGTCAAGCTGGATAAGTTCGAAGATTGTTGATTCCAAGAGGAATGGCCGTTCAACGAGGACTCGATGACCGTTGATTCCGAAGAATGGCCGTTCAAACGAGGGTTCTTGATATTCGTTGATTCCGAAGAATGCCGAAGACAAGGAAGAAGAACAAAGTTCTAGGGTTTTTTTTTTCTATTCAATATATCAATGATTTGTACAAAGCTATAATCAACCTATTTATACTACACCCACGAGATCATACTCGTATATTTGTATCCTAATCTATAATGATTTATACTTATCCTCAAATATAAACTAATACAATAAAATGAAAACTTTATCAACGTATAAACCCCACTATCTATTTGCTGGCAAGCACGAGCATATGGTAGATAGATGCGCTGCATCAGTCCCTCCGGGTGAGAAAAGATTCGCCCACAAATCTGGCTTGTCATCCTCGCAAAATGGATCCATATGCTTGTAATTGAATAGCTTGGGCTTGTGTATATCCCTCCGGGCTTCACTTGAAAGGCAGGTGAGCTGAGAGTCTCTAACGCTTCAAGTCGTTTGTAGCTATGCGACTTCATCTTACGGCGCCTATTATCAGATGCGGTCTCAATGACTACAGTAGAAGCTCCTAACATGCACGGTGACTTTGAAAAGTCGTTGTTGCAGATAGATTGTGGCACCTTGTGTGAAGCTGAATCAACAAACCATAGTTTGCTTGTGTTGCAAGCAATGTTCCTCCAAAAGAAAGTCATGGAAATGAACACCACACGTGGGCTACAAACAGCTTTAGTTTTCCATACCGAAACTCCACCATTAATCTCAAGTAGAAACACAGTAATTAATAACATGGTGGTGAACGTATTACGATGAAGCCCAAAATCCTCGCACAGTAGCCAAACAAAGTGTGAATCATCTTTGCCATCATCTGCAAACTCATTGCGACATTCACTGCGCGGAAGCCATGCATGCACGAATTCCTTATGTTCTATCAACACTGAATTTAAAATAATTTTCTCCAACCAGCTTCTTGCACATATACTGCCACGCTCATGTTGCAAAAGTCTGAATGTAGATATCAGTGCCATGCGAACCCAAGGTGGCCACTCAAAATAGATCACTCTCTTGATAATGAGCTCAATCATCACACGACACTCCATGTAAAATACAACGCGCCGAACAAAAGATACCAAATACCCCACAAGTTGGATTTC
The DNA here is from genome assembly GCA_016771965.1 of Brassica carinata. Lineage (NCBI taxonomy): Eukaryota > Viridiplantae > Streptophyta > Magnoliopsida > Brassicales > Brassicaceae > Brassica > Brassica carinata. The sequence continues at coordinate 3,309,697 of CM028688.1, forward strand.
CATAATTCGCACTAAAGCAAGACTTGGTGAAAACTTCTCCGCAATCTCCACATAACTCAAGAGAGAATTCCACTGCACCATGATCTGGGACATCTTTTTACCCACATAAACGTCACAAGAAAATCTCAACCAAAGAGACAATTTTTGTTGTTTCCTCACTGATGGACAGAGAAACAAAGAAGCCTCTCTACTATTGACAGCATGACTTTGTAAATAGCCTCCATCAGACATAAGGTACAAAGAAATCCATAGACTACAGAGAGAACGACCAACTTCTTGATGCTTCACGCATGTAAGCCCAACACATTCAGAGTCCCAAGCCCAGGATCTCATAAAAGCAAAAGTCCTTGAAACCTGCAACCAACGGTCGTCTTCTTCTCCGAAAGCAGCTGGACAAAAGAGGAGTACGGAAGTAGCGACAATGAAGCTCCACAACAACTTTGATCCTTTGTCATCGATGCCAGCAGGATGACTCACCTTTACAGCTGTGTATCTTATCTTCTAATCAGGATCTAGATTGTTCTCTTAGAGAGTATAAGTAGCAGTTGTAAGCTCTCCATTGAGGTTAAGGAAAATACAAGTATTTCAGTCTAAAGTTATCTCTTTTCTTAAGTCTCACATGGTATCAGAGCCATAGACACCTTAACAGGTCAATCATGGCGGATCCACCAAACCCTTACCCACATCCCAACAACATTCACATTCTTCATTCGGTTACTCTCAAGTTGAATGATGGGAACTATCTTCTCTGGAAAACCCAGTTCGAGTCTCTTCTCTCAAGCCAGAAACTCCTCGGATTCGTGAATGGAGCTGTCACGGCTCCGGTTCCGACAAGAACGGTGGTCAATGATGGCGTTGAAACTGAAGCCCCTAATCCTCTGTATGAAGCTTGGTTCTGTTCTGATCAACTGGTGCGGTCCTGGCTATTTGGTACGTTGTCTGAAGAGGTCCTTGGTTATGTCCATAACCTCGCCACGTCTCGCGAGATCTGGCTATCCCTTGCTGAAAACTTCAACAAAAGCTCACTTGCTAGAGAGTTCACGCTCCGTCGTAGTCTGCAACTTCTGACGAGTAAAGGAAAAACACTTGCGGTTTACAGTCGAGAGTTCAAGACCCTGTGTGATGCTTTGAGCTCTATTGGTAAGCCAGTTGAGGAATCCCTGAAGATCTTTGGCTTCTTAAATGGTCTGGGACGAGAATATGATCCAATCGCCACAGTGATACAGAGTTCTCTCACAAAGGTTCCCCAGCCTACCTTCAACGATGTGGTGTCTGAGGTCCAAGGATTCGAAACAAAACTGAAGTCGTATGAAGATAATGAGACAGTGACTCCTCACATGGCGTTCAACACTCAGAGCTCCACTCCAACTCATCAGTCTCAAAAGCAGCCTCCTAGTTACAATCCGAACTACCGAGGCCGTGGAAGGTCGTCTTCCAGAGGAAGAGGAAATTACTCATCTCGTGGCCGTGGCTTCGTTCAACATCAGTCTGCTGCGAACAGTTCTGGAGAAAGACCTATTTTCCAAATCTGTGGGAAAGTAGGTCACACTGCTCTGAAGTGTTACAACAGGTTCAACAACACATATCAAAGTGCTGAAGCGTTTACCTCTCTTCAAGTAGCAGATGCGTATGGCAAAGAGTGGTATCCAGATTCAGGGGCCTCAGCTCATGTCACTTCTTCAGCTCAGAATCTTCAGACTGCGCATCCATACAATGGAAGTGATGTTATAATGGTCGGAGATGGAGCTTACCTCCCAGTAACTCATGTTGGAGACACAGCTATCACTACATCCGCATGTAACATTCATCTTAATGAAGTATTGGTCTGTCCTGATATCAAAAAGTCCTTGTTATCTGTCTCCAAACTGTGTGAAGATTATCCATGTGGTGTGTTTTTTGATTTAAAACATGTCTATGTGATTGATATACCAAATCAGAGGGTGATAGCAAAAGGGTCTCGCAGTAATGGTCTCTACAAGTTGAAGAGTACAGAGTTTGAAGTCTTCTATTCGAATCGCCAAGTTGCTGCCTCAGAGGAAGTCTGGCATCATCGGTTAGGACACTCCCACTCTGGTATTCTTCAACAGCTTCACAACAGCAAGGTTATCAACATCAATAAGAATATACTGCTCCCGGTGTGTCAACCTTGCCAGCTGGGAAAGAGTAGCAAGTTGCAATTTTTTTCTTCTAGTTCTGTAGTATCTGAGCCTCTTGGTTGTATTCACTGTGACTTATGGGGCCCTTCTCCTGTCATCTCAAATCAAGGGTTCAAGTTTTATGTTGTCTTTGTTGATGAGTATTCTCGCTTCTGCTGGTTCTATCCAATGAATAATAAAGCTGAGTTTACTTCAATTTTCTGTGGGTTCCAAAAGCTTGTTGAAAATCAATACAACTCAAAGATAAAGATACTACAGACTGATGGTGGTGGAGAATTCATGGGACATACGTTAAAAGCTCATCTTTCTCAGTGCGGCATACATCATCGTATCTCATGTCCTTATACGCCCCAGCAAAATGGGATTGCTGAAAGAAAACACAGGCATCTCATTGAGCTAGGACTAGCAATGATGTTTCACAGTCATCTGCCTTTGAACTACTGGGTAGAAGCATTCTACACTGCCTCGTACATTAGCAACTTGCTTCCTGCTGCTTCTCGAAACAACAAGAGCCCTTTGGAGTTGATGCGTGGTCAGATACCAGACTATTCTCACCTCAGAGTGTTTGGCTCAGGATGCTACCCATGTCTCAGACCTCTCTCTGAGCATAAGTTTGAACCACGCAGTCTTCTCTGTGTATTCCTCGGGTATAGCTCTCAGTACAAGGGTTATCGATGTCTTTATCCTCCTACAGGCAGAGTGTATTTATCAAGGCATGTGATCTTTGATGAGTCTTGTTTTCCCTTCAAGGAGCAGTACAAACATTTGGTTCCTCGATATGAAACTCGCCTTCTCCGAGCTTGGCAGTTGGCTACTACTCAACCAGCACCAAGAGAACCTGAACAGATAGAGCGTAGCTTACCTCTTCCGGTTGTTGATCATCCACAAGCTGCAGTCCCTGTTCATCTACCCGTTCCAGAGATCATTGCTGATGATGCTGCTCCTGTTCCCGTAGTTGAGGAGCAACCAGCTCAGAATATACACCCAATGAGAACACGAGCTAAGTCTGGAATTCAGAAGCCTAACGCACGATATGTCTTGACAGCTTCTCGCTATGATATCAAGAAGCCAAGAAGTATTCGTGAAGCCATGGCTCATCCTGAATGGAACAATGCAGTTCTAGAGGAGATTACCAATGTTCATATGCTTCATACATGGTCATTGGTACCTCAAACAGAAGACATGAATGTAATAACAAGTGGATGGGTCTACTCTATCAAGTTAAACCCTGATGGAACGGTAAAGAAGCGCAGAGCTAGACTAGTTGCTAAAGGCTGTCAGCAAGAGGAAGGGCTAGATTATCTTGAAACCTTCAGCCCTGTTGTTCGAACTGCAACTATCAGATTGATGCTCAATATTGCGATTGCAAAAGGATGGTCAGTGAAACAGCTTGATGTGTCGAGTGCCTTCCTCCATGGTGATCTCTCTGAACCGGTTTATATGTATCAACCGGATGGTTTTGTTGATGAAACTAAACCTAACCATGTCTGTCGGCTCACAAAAGCTCTGTACGGCCTTAAACAGGCACCCAGAGCATGGTTTGATACATTTAGTGGTTTTCTCATTGAGTTTGGCTTCACTTGCATTATGTCAGATCCTTCTTTGTTCACCTACTATAGAGACAACAAAAGTATGGTTCTCGTACTCTATGTTGATGATATTCTTCTGACGGGTAGTGATGATAGCTTACTTGGTGCTCTGCTCCAGGCGCTCAACAAACGCTTTGCAATGAAAGATCTGGGAACACCACGTCGGTTCTTAGGCATTGAGATGCAAACCTATCATGATGGTCTCTTTCTTCATCAACAAGAGTATGCGTTAGACATTCTGCAGCAAGCTATGATGGCTGATTGCAACCCAATGCCAATTCCTCTGCCTATTCGTATTGAAGATAGTCCATCTCCTTTGTTTCCGGAACCGACGTATTTTCGCAGTCTCGCGGGAAAGTTGCAGTATCTTACAATCACGAGACCTGACATACAATATGCAGTGAACCTCGTCTGTCAACGAATGCATGCTCCTACTACTTCGGATTTTGCTCTGCTCAAACGTATACTCCGATATATTAAAGGCACAGTTGGGGCTGGGACTCCACATAAAGAAGGATGTTGGACTGGCTCTGTCAGCATTCTGTGACAGTGACTGGACTGGGTGTAAAGTCACACGAAGATCAATGACTGGTTTCTGTGCCTTACTTGGTCCGAATCTCATTTCTTGGTCTGCCAAGCGACAGCCAACTGTGTCTCGATCTTCGACGGAAGCCGAGTACAGAGCACTCGGGTCTACATCATAGGAGCTCACCTGGTTGTGCTTTCTGCTTCGTGATCTTCAGGTACCTCAGACAGAAGCTACGCAACTCTTCTACGACAACCTCTCAGCTGTCTACCTCAGCACAAATCCAGCGCTTCATTCGAGATCGAAACATTTCGACACTGACTACCATTACATAAGAGAGCAGGTTGCCTTGGGTCACATTGAAACTCATCACGTTCCTGCTGCCCAACAGTTGGCGGACATCTTCACAAAGTTTTTGGCGCGACGTCCGTTCACTGAGCTTCGCGACAAACTTGGTGTTGGGGTTGCCCCCACCTCAAGTTTGAGGGGGAATGTAAGCCCAACACATTCAGAGGCCCAAGCCCAGGATCTCATAAAAGCAAAAGTCCTTGAAACCTGCAACCAACGGTCGTCTTCTTCTCCGAAAGCAGCTGGACAAAAGAGGAGTACGGAAGTAGCGACAATGAAGCTCCACAACAACTTTGATCCTTTGTCATCGATGCCAGCAGGATGACTCACCTTTACAGCTGTGTATCTTATCTTGTAATCAGGATCTAGATTGTTCTCTTAGAGAGTATAAGTAGCAGTTGTACGCTCTCCATTGAGGTTAAGGAAAATACAAGTATTTCAGTCTAAAGTTATCTCTTTTCTTAAGTCTCACAACGCAACGATGGTCAAATAAATGAGAAATATTAGAGACCCATGCTTGAGAATGGAACTCCCACCCAGAGTCAAACAAGCATTGTATTATGTTAGCAAAGGACTCTTCAGGATGAATACAATCAAGGAGTTGATGTTGTCTTGACGTCAGAGCATTCATCATGACTCCAAAAATGAGAGTGACTTTCATTAATCTTGTTATATCCCTCACCATAAGAAAGAATTGAGTGCAGGATGGCGGCCTCAAGAAAAGGGTACACAGGTTTGCTAGCACTTCTCGTGCATTATGAAAATCATCATGAGAATACCACAACACCTTTCTTGATTCACAAGCAAAATCGCTCAACCAAAAATGTATCATTGATGTATAGGTGAAACTGAGTTGATCTCTTACTACCCGCTTTGAATCTCCATATTGGAGAACTCCTGATGACCACACGAACCTCACAATGTCCTTAAATACTAAGACCACACATGAGCTAATATACGTCACCACACACCGAGAACAAGCAACGAAACAAGAATAGCTTTGTACTCTCTCCAACTCCACTTCGATCAAATACATTGAAAGATCAACATGAGAGACAGTGGCATGGCATCTTAGGCTCCAAACAGCACAGAACTTGTTCTCTTGCCTCTTAACGGACGAGATCTCACAAATGAGGAAATCAAGAGAATGGTGATAATGTGAATGTGACATCTCAGCAAAAGCTTCCATAATGAGTTCTTCCTCATACAAAAACACTACGGTATCCATACCCAGCCTATGAATAAGGCATGATCTCATCACCCATTTAGAAAGCCACTTCAAACTATCCACATGGCGAAAACAACACCACAGGCACGACCGTAAGCCTGAGGGGACGAAATGTTCGAGAATCCATGATGCCCACAAGAACTTAGACTTCATTATACCAACCAATGCACATGTAAAGAGGGCATCAACTGGAGACACTAGGAGCGGCAAATAAAGTACCCAATAATCAGCTTTATGTGGGAACCGAAATTCACACCGTCAATTTTCGATAAATAAGATTGCGGAGGAAAGCCAAGTAAACCCGACTTTCCTTGAAGGTCCGGATTCTCCGCGTTGCCACACGAAATCGAGAAAGTTCAATAAAAATAAGAGTTGAAATATTTGCCCGAAGGCGTTTTATTAGATAAAAGATACGAGTACAAAGATTCTCCGAAAGACAGAGAGATTTGCGATTAAAGAAAAAGATAGAGTCGCAGGCAGCCAAACGTCCTAAGCTTTGCTCCGCTAGTCTAACCACCTAAGCCCTAATTCTTCTAAGCTAGCAGAATGCTCTAAGTCTAATTTTCGGATCCCCTTCTCCTCTGCTCTTGCTCTCCTTATATACTCACTCCTAGGTCGGTTTGCCTTAGGATGATGGACCTCGCCTTTGGGCCCAAGTTTATCTCTTCAGGAAGTATTCCATTTTCGTCGATCTTCGTAATTATCCCCGAGTTTTTCCCTATTTTTCGGTGATTTGATGTTTATCCGATGTTCGGGAAATCGGATAAACCGTCACAGCATGATTGGGCCTGAATTCTTAAAATCGTAAGTAAGTCCGTGGACTTGTCTTAAGTCGTTGAACGTTTTATACGATTTCTCGAAAAGACTATCTTTCTCGTAAAATAAACCGTATAGCCTAAAGGATCGATGTTCAAGTTAATCGATCTTTGTTTTATACGATATCTTCTACGAGAAATCCAATCCTTCTAGTTTTTGTCGTAAAACATCGAGGACGATTCCAACCGAATCGAAAGATGTTCATTCCGTAGCCGTGATCGTACCAAACTCACGAGGATCGATCCAAACAAGCCAAGATGGGATCAGACCGAGCATGATAGGACCGAGACCAGGACGAGCCGCCGACCGGCGCCAGGCCGCTTGCCGCCGGCGCCAGGCGGCCAGCGTGGCAGCGTGCTGCGGCGCCAGGCCGCCCGCGATGACGATGCCGCTGGCGCCAGGCGGCCAGCGTGGCAGCGTGCTGCGGCGCCAGGCGGCCAGCGTGGCAGCGTGCTGCGGCGCCAGGCCGCCCGCGATGACGATGCCGCCGGCGCCAGGCCGCCCGCGATGACGATGCCGCCGGCGCCAGGGTTCTCTCACCGTGGGTTTTTCCGTCTCATCTTTCCTTAGTCGCTTGTGCGGGAATTCTTTGAGCTTGGAAGGATCTTTAGCCGTAGTTTTCGAGATAACCGCTGACCCCAACAGTTAGCCCCATTTCGTAAGATCGAGACGATTTTGCGCGAATAGTTAGAATTTTCTGAAAATCAAATTTTCGCTAAGGACTCTTTTCCGCAGAAACCTATGTCATCTCCCCCCTTTTCTTATAAATAGCCAGCCTTCCCTTCTCATTCTTCACATCTTTTCAAATCCTCTCTTCTTCTCTCTCAAGAAGGAAAATGTCTTCATCCCAAGTTGAAAAGAATGATTCTGATGTTGAGATGGGCGAGGCCATCCAAGCTCCGGCGGTTCCAGCCAGCCAAGTTCGGCGGTTCCGCCGCTCAGGACGCTTACTCCGCCCCTCATTGACGGTTTGACTCTTTCAAGGCTAAGCTATCCTGGCGCAGCGCTGCGAAAGGCTCAAAGCGGGCGAGGACTGAGATGCCCGATGTTCCCTCCGCGGCTCCAACTCCTTTGCATGTTCCTCCGATCTCTTTGCCTGCTCCTTCGGCCTCTTCGCCTGTTCTTCCGGCTCCCAGCTCCGAAGTCCCATCCAATGCCCTCCTGCCTGCGGAAGGGGTTTGTTGGGGAAAAAATCGGTCAATGACAAAATCGCTACCCGAAAGTCCTCGAAAGAAAAGCCAAGCGACGATCAAAGCCAAGAAATGGGTCGTCACTCGATAAAACTCACGGGAAGGCTCATCCACTCCCATCTGGCGCCAGCGGCGAGGGTCCTGGCGCCCATCCGTGCAAATCATCTCATGATCTCGGGCAATGGCGGCATCTTGGTCCCTTGAAACCCATGTCCGGATCGTCCGAGATCTACAATGAGTCTTCCGTAAAGCCCTCCCGATTGTTTAAAGGATTCGTCTTTTAACACATCTAAAGCTCGAAGCCTCGTTGCTCACATCCTTGAAGCCGGAAAGTCTACAAATCCAAGTCCATCGCAAAATCCCGATACTCGAGGAGTCTTGTTGGATTTGAAACGATTATCTCAAAATCTGCGGCTAACGATCTTCCCAAACTCAAAGATTTTCCATAAGCGACTAATGGGGAAAGATCGAACAAACGAAAACCCACAGACGGCAGATCGCCTGGCGCAGCGGCACGCTGGACGCTGGCCAGCCTGGCACCGGCGGCACTCGCCTGGCGCCGGCGGCACTCGCCACGCTGGCCGCCTGGCGCCGGCGGCACTCGCCTGGCGCCGGCGGCACTCGCCTAGCGCCGGCAGCAACCGCCACATCGGCCGGCCAGCCTGGCGCCGGCGTACTGCCACGCTGGCCGGTTGGCACCGGCGGCACTCGCCACGCTGGCCGGCCTGGCACCGGCGGCACTGCCACGCTGGCCGGCCTGGCACCGGCGGCACTCGCCTGGCGCCGGCGGCACTCGCCACGCTGGCCGGCCTGGCACCGGCGGCACTCGCCTGGCGCCGGGCGCACGCTGACGCTGGTCGGCCTGGCACCGGCGGCACTCGCCACGCTGGCCGGCCTGGCGCCGGCGGCACTGCCACGCTGGCCGGCCTGGCGCCGGCGGCACTCGCCTGGCGCCGGCGGCACTCGCCTGGCGCCGGGCGCACGCTGGACGCTGGTCGGCCTGGCACCGGCGGCACTCGCCACGCTGGCCGCCTGGCGCCGGGCGCACGCTGGACGCTGGCCAGCCTGGCACCGGCGGCACTCGCCTGGCGCCGGCGGCACTCGCCACGCTGGCCGCCTGGCGCCGGCGGCACTCGCCTGGCGCCGGCGGCACTCGCCACGCTGGCCGCCTGGCGCCGGCGGCACTCGCCTGGCGCCGGCGGCACGCTGGACGCTGGACGCTGGTCGGCCTGGCACCGGCGGCACTGCCACGCTGGCCGCCTGGCGCCGGGCGCACGCTGGACGCTGGTCGGCCTGGCACCGGCGGCACTGCCACGCTGGCCGCCTGGCGCCGGGCGGCACTCGCATATGCCGGGCGCACGCTGGACGCTGGTCGGCCTGGCACCGGCGGCACTGCCACGCTGGCCGCCTGGCGCCGGGCGCACGCTGGACGCTGGTCGGCCTGGCACCGGCGGCACTGCCACGCTGGCCGCCTGGCGCCGGGCGGCACTGCCACGCTGGCCGCCTGGCGCCGGGCGGCACTGCCACGCTGGCCGCCTGGCGCCGGGCGGCACTCGCCACGCTGGCCGCCTGGCGCCGGGCGGCACTCGCCTGGCGCCGGGCGGCACGCTGGACGCTGGACGCTGGTCGGCCTGGCACCGGCGGCACTGCCACGCTGGCCGCCTGGCGCCGGGCGGCACTCGCATATGCCGCGCATCCGCCACGCTGGTCGGCCTGGCATCGGTCCACGGCCTCGCCCCGGTCTCGGTCCTATCGCGTCCGGTCCGATCCCATCTTAGCTTGTTCGATCAATCTACGCAAGTTTGGTACGATCACGGTTATTCTAGAACACCAATATCTCGACTATACAAGGAATTGGGGTTCCTTCGAAACACCAAACCTTCAAAGACCGTTCTTCAAAACCGTGAAAACGCTTAAACGCCTAACGTGGCCAAAACGCCCACTTACGATTTTCCAAAAGAAGGATAACTATGACGGTTTATCTTTATCCTCACATAAGAGATAAATGTCAAGTTTCCAAGATAAATGTCAAGTTTTCCGAAGATAAATGTCAAGTTTTCGAAGATAAATGTCAAGTTTCCGATAAACACGAAGATTGACGAAAATGGAAAAGCCCGATTCAGCCCGCGAAGATAATCGCCTTAAGAGGAGTATATAAGGAGAGCTTTGACCAAGAAGCAAACAAGATCACAAACTTTCAGAGCACTTAGCACTTAGAGCGATTTAGCATTCTTTTCTGTTTTCACAAGTGAGCTGCGACTCAATTAGGATAGACTTAGGCGACCAGACTAGCGGACTCCTCGACAGCTCTTACAGCCGATTTCTTTTCTTGTTGTACACACTCAAGCGAGAATTCAGAAATAAGATTTCTTTGCTCCACTTTTACGATTTCTATTTTCACAACTTTTATCTCTATTGATTGTTTCGTGTGCGGCCCAGCAGATATCCGGGACCTTCAAGGAATATCGGGTTAACTCGGTTTTCCTCCACAAATCTTTATCGGAAATTGACGGTGCGAATTTTGGTTCCCACAGTTTGGCTAGAAGGAGGGGGTTACGGATCTATCTATCTCGCGAATCGCGACACGCCGATCATGTCTACCGCGTCACCAAAGATCAGCCAGCCAGACGGAACACCCGCCGACGCCAACGCTGAGAAGACTCCAGCTGGAGATGCGCCCGCAGTCACCGCTGATGCAAACACCGAGGCGCCAGCAGATGAAGGAACTGTTTACCTCCGCCCAGGCACGGGCGGAACAACAGGACAAGCTGATAATCTCGCTCGCAAAACAGGTCGACACCTTAACTGCGAGGAGAAAACTGCCGCGCGGATCCACCAAGGCACGCCGTGGCAGAAGACTCGACTTCGGCTCTCCCGGAGCACGAAAAAAAGATGCCCCGAAAGAGCCCACTCCCGAGGAAACGGCTCCGAAAGGACAGCAAACGACCTCGCAGAACCTTCCACTCCCAGCTACGGGAAACAAGGAAAGCGACGTCGAGCGCATCGACCTAGATATCAGCGACCAATCGGATCCTTCCGATGAAGACGCTGACATCCACCCCAGGAGGACCCGAAGCCAGTCCGCTCGGCAGACGGTATCCTTCGATAGGCCCATGACAGAAGAGGAAGAAGAACTCTACTGGATGGAGCAGGAAGAACTCGCGGAAGATCAAACTCGGATCTATCGCGACCAGCGCCGACAAACTCGGAGGAACGCCGGTAGCAATTGTGAGATCCATGATCTCCGCGAATCTCTAAAAAAGACCGTGGCCGAAGTGAAAGCGGTGAAATCGCAAATCCATCAGCCAACCAGTTCCGCTCCCGAGATCGATAGACTTCTTGAGGAAGCACGGAAAACACCGTTCACCACCCGGATCACGGAAACACGCATCTCAGACCCAGGGAAAATCAAAATCCCGGTCTATGACGGTACGACGGATCCTAAGTCGCACCTGCAGTCTTTCCAGATCGCAATGGGCAGGTGCAAACTCCCGAGCGAACGAGACGCTGGTCATTGTCTTCTCTTCGCCGAAGCACCTCAAAGCTGCGCTCGAGTGGTTCTCCGACTCAAAAGGAACTCCATCGAAGCTTCCGCCAACTGGCCTCGGCGTTTCTGAAACAATACTCCATGTTCATGGACAGAGAAACGTCCGACGTGGACCTATGAAGTCTAGCTCAGAAGGAGGACGAGTCACTCCGCGACTCCATGCGAAGGTTCAAGCTGGTGATGGTCAGAGTAACAGGTATCAGCGACAATGTCGCAATCGACTCGAGGAAAACTCTCGGTACAAGTCGAAGTTCGAAGTGGATACTACCGAAAAGCCGCGGACAATCCAGGATACTTCCACAAGGCAACAGACTTCATCATCATGGAAGAAGATATGAAGCTTCTATCACGAAGCACGGACCACGAAAACTTCCTCGAAAAGAAAACCTCTCGAATCGACAAAAACGCCCATCACGGGGAAGACGCTTCAAGGCGCAGCATAACTACGCCATCAACTCAGAGCAAGGCAGAACCTCCGAAACACCTGACCAGGAACCAGTACAAGGATAATTCCTACCGCGAAGTTCCACGAAACCGAGGTCACTCCATCGCGAACTGCAAGGTTCTCGGCGCCCGACTCGCCGCAAAGCTCCTCACCGCGAACTATCAAAGGTCAAGAGTATAAAGGACTTGCTCCTGGACTCCGACCGCCGAAGACCAACAAAACTGTTCGAGGACCGCTGACCGAAAATCAATCGGGAAAACGCTGAAGAAGACAGTTGACCAAGGAACAACAACAGTCGCCGAGGGTAAACATGATCATTGAGGATCACAGTTCTACCAAGACTCGTCTCGCCGATAAAAGCCTACGGGTGGAAAGCCGAGACAAGTTCCAACTGGTTCCCGACAGCGATGTTCCTAACCACACGACGCTGAGGAACAGAGACCGCCGAATCGACAAACCTCACCGCGATCCTTCCGTAATCGACCGGTAATCCAGATCTCAAGTCGCCGCATTCTCATCGATACAGGTATCGAAGTTTCGCATCCAGTAACGCCTTGCTTACGTAAAGATTGGCTTTTGTTCGCCGCTCTTCTCGTGATCGACGCCACCGACCGCTGCTGGAAACCGCGATATGAGGAAAGAGGTTCACCTTCCACCGGTTTTGCGAACTGGTGGAGTGGCCAGGTAATGTTTCAACTGTTGGAAAGCCTTTTCACATTGCTCGACCATTCAAACTTCTTGTTTCCTTTAACGCTTCAGAAAATGGTAGGCACTTATCCGTGGAGCGAGATGAAACGGTTCAAAGCCGCGACTCTTCCGGTTAGCCTTTGACTTCTCGCTGGTTCTCGGGGAGGCCATCTCTATCAGTGTGTCGATCTGTTTAGGGTTGGCCTCGATTCCGCGATACGTTACGAGGTATCCGAGGAATTCTCCCGATGCCACCGCGAATCTACATTTCGCCGGGTTGAGTTTCATGTTATGCTGGTTGAGTCGTGCAAAACATTCCTCTAGGTGGGATACATGATCGTGTTCGTCAAGAGATTTTACGAGCATATCATCGATGTATACTTCCATAGTTTTTCCGAGTTGCTCAGCAAACATTCTGTTGACGAGTCGTTGATACGTTGCACCCGCGTTTTTAAGACCGAAAGGCATTACCTTGTAGCAATACGTTCCGCGGTCTGTGATGAATGCAGTTTTTTCGCGGTCGTCGGGATTCATCATGATCTGATTGTATCCGGAAAAAGCGTCCATGAATGACAGAAGCTTGTTTCCCGCAGTTGCTTCGACCAGTCGGTCGATGTGTGGAAGCGGGAAGCAGTCCTTTGGACAGGCTTTATTCAGATCCGTGAAATCGACACAGACTCGCCACTTGTCGTTCTTCTTTTTTACCACGACAGGGTTGGCAAGCCAGTCTGGATACCTAACTTCTGTTATCGACCCTACTTTGAGGAGTCTTTCGACTTCCTCGTTGACTGCAGTGGCACGCTCAGGTCCCAGCTTTCGTCTCTTTTGTTTTACGGGTTTGTGAGTCGGGTCGATGTTAAGTTCGTGACATGTTACGCTAATGTCGATTCCCGGCATATCCTCCGCAGCCCGCTTAACGCATCGAGGTTCTTTTAAGGCATGCGATGAGCTCTGCTTTTATTGGTTCGCGGAGGTTAGCTCCGATTTCGACGCCCGTTCCGGGAAGGAATCGTCGAGGCAAATTGAGACCACCGGTTCGCAGGTTGGTTTACGCTTCCCTTCCAGGGCCTCAGCTCTTTGGGACTGCCAGAAGATTTCTGGCGAGTCGTGAATCGTTTGCTTTTTCCGAGAGGTCTCGATTTCGGAATTTTTCTGTTTTAGTTCGGTAGCGAGGTATATTTGCGCTGCTCCGTGACTACCATGTATTGTTTCGACCCCGAAAGGCGTTGGGAACTTGAGGCATAGGTGGAATGTTGATGGGATCGCTCTCATGGAGTTTAGCCAGGGAGTTCCAACTATCGCTGTAGGATGTTGGACCATCGATCACCACGAATTCCGTGTTTTTGGCGACGCTCCCGGCTCTGACTAGGAGGTTAGTCGAACCGAGGGTCATAATTTCTCCCGAGTGTCCGAATACTGGGCTGGGGTCATCCGTAAGGATGCTTAGATCGACGCCCATCCTCTCGAGGGTGCTTTTATAATATTAGCCGAGCATCAGGTGTCGACTAATACCCTTGCTACGTCAATATCCTGGATCGTGAGTTCTATTACGAGGAGATTGTTGTGAGGTTTGGCCATACTGGCCGCTGCTCGATCCACGAAAGATACGATTATGCGGGCTGACGAAGAAGCCATACTGAATTTCGATCGATTGGTGGTTTTCGAGTTAGAGAATTCGTCCCCCCTTCCTTCTAGCGCCAAACTGTGGGAACCGAAATTCACACCGCCAATTTTCGATAAATAAGATTATGGAGGAAAGCCAAGTAAACCCGACTTTCCTTGAAGGTCCGGATTCTCTCGCGATGCCACACCTAAATCGAAAGTTCAATAAAAATAAGAGTTGAAATATTTGCCCGGCGCTTTTATTAGATAAAAGATACAGTACAAAGATTCTCCAAAGACGAGAGATTTGCGATTAAAGAAAAGATAGAGTCGCAGGCAGCCAAACGTCCTAAGCTTTGCTCCACTAGTCTAACCACCTAAGCCTTAATTCTTCTAAGCTAGCAGAATGCTCTAAGTCTAATTTTCGGATCCCCTTCTCCTCTGCTCTTGCTCTCCTTATATACTCACTCTTAGGTCGGTTTGCCTTAGGATGATGGACCTCGCTTTGGGCCCAAGTTTATCTCTTCAGAAGTATTCCATTTTCACGATCTTCGTAATTATCCCCGAAGTTTTTCCCTATTTTTCGGTGACTTGATGTTTATCCGATGTTCGGGAAATCGGATAAACCGTCACAGCATGATTAGGCCTGAATTCTTAAAATCGTAAGTAAGACCGTGGACTTGTCTTAAGTCGTTGAATGTTTTATACGATTTCAAAACACTATCTTTCTCGTAAAATAAACCGATAGCCTAAAGGATCGATGTTCAAGTTAATCGATCTTTGTTTTATACGATATCTTCTACGAGAAATCCAATCCTTCTAGTTTTGTCGTGAAAACATCGAGGACGATTCCAACCGAATCAAAGATGTTCATTCTGTAGCCGTGATCGCATTCAAACTCACGAGGATCGATCCAAACAAGCCAAGATGGGATCAGACCGAGCATGATGGGACCGAGACCAGGACGAGGGTCGCCGACCGGCGCCAGGTCGGTGCCGCCGGGCGCCAGGCCGCCCGCTGCGGACGCTGCGTGCCGCCGGGCGCCAGGTCGGTGCCGCCGGGCGCCAGGCCGATGCCGCCGCTCCAGGGGTCCTCTGCGCCTGTGGGTTTTCCGTTGCCCGATCTTCCCCCCGTTAGTCGTTCGTGCGGGAATTTTTTGAGTTTGGAAGGATCTTTAGCCGTAGATTTCGAGATAACCGTTTTTGATCCCAACACTTTGTAGACTTGCAAAAGCTTCCTTGAACTCCCAATATAAGGAATCACACAAACCATGAGATAATTCCACTTAAATCCTATCATGTAATTCCATTTTTCCACAAAGAGATTCTCACAATGAAAAGTATCGAGGAATTGATGATAACGATGATGCGATAACTCCGTTAAAGCTCCAAAAAGGATTACATCATCGGAGAAATTCATTACCATCAGAAAATGGCAACAAATGTAACTTTGTGGTCTCAGTCCTGAATGAATCCATTCCCTAACCAGCCCATGCCGTACAAGTCGAATAACGGTAATAAAGGCGTCTCGAGAGACAACAAAGACTGAATTGCTAGAATCTGTGCTCTCTTGTGGCTGAACAATAACACCCACTGAAATTTGTATCAAACCAGCACTAGACTCCTTCGAACATGAGAAAATACAATCACGACAAGTCCAAAAGGAGAGTGGCGTGAGCAACCCCTCAGCTGCAATATCATGTGATATCCACTTCCTTGTGAAACACGTCAAACAGTTACGTGAGTGGTCTGGTGTAGTTACAGACGACATGAAGAAACGTGTGTGCCCAACACAAAATGGCAATAAGACGGACAGTTATTGGGCCTTCTTTTGGCAGAGATCCATCTGAAAAATATGAGTATGACGTGACCGCAAACATTCCTTCCGTTACTTGACTTACCTTGAAGCTCCCATTGAAACTTGTTTTTGCTAATCCCCATTGATGACGGAATACAAGAGATCGTACGTTCTGAACCACGTCAACCAACCTCATATTCTCTTCTCCATATGCATAGTAACGAAGATCCTTATCAATAGATGTACCAAGAGGGTAACGATCTGGCGGCTCTGCTTTTATTTGTAGGTCTTCCATTTCCCATAAAATACAATTCACAACTTGCTTCTCCCAATCCCTATAGATGTTGTAATTAAGATACCTTTGACTTCCGATGAAAGTCATGCCGTCTTTGTGGTGTATGGAAGCGGACAAATCTTCATAAGCTTCAACATTAAAGGCTGGAACTCCACCAGAAAATCCATCTCTCTTAATTAATAAATTTCCATCGTCAAGGGCATAAATTGGTTTGTCCTCATCGATGTCAAAAATCATTTCACGATAGATATCCTTTTCGTTGAAGAGGTCTTCTTCCCTTTGATAGAAGGGACATGGTTGCTCGTTGCCTATCTGTTGGTGCAGATCTCCGTAACTAGTAACCGATACTTCTTCATCGTTAACATAGAAAAGATGCTCATCATCATATACGTCAAAAACAGGTTCACCCAAAATCTCAATCTCATTGTAGAGATTTTCTTCACATTGATAAAACAAATCTGGGAGTGACTTGCTGCTGCTTTGATCCATTGTGACGAGAAAGTTGATTTAAAAAAAATTCCGGACAGGAACGAACCAGGCTCTGATACCAAACTGGCGCAGCTTCAAGCTGGATAAGCTCGAAGATCGTTGATTCCAAGAGGAATGGCCGTTCAACGAGGGCTCGATGACCGTTGATTCCGAAGAATGGCCGTTCAAACGAGGGTTCTTGATATTCGTTGATTCCGAAGAATGCCGAAGACAAGGAAGAAGAACAAAGTTCTAGGGTTTTTTCTATTCAATATATCAATGATTTGTACAAAGCTATAATCAACCTATTTATACTACACCCACGAGATCATACTCGTATATTTGTATCCTAATCTATAATGATTTATACTTATCCTCAAATATAAACTAATACAATAAAATGAAAACTTTATCAACGTATAAACCCCGCTATCTATTTGCTGGCAAGCACGAGCATATGGTAGATAGATGCGCTGCATCACAAATCAATGTTATTTCATTGTACCTTATGCTAAGGCTGTAACCTTGCATTATTATCTTTATAGGTTTGACAATCTTCGGATTCCAAGAGAAAATTTACTGAACTTGGTTGCTGATGTTTCACCTGATGGACAGTATGATAGCGCAATTAAAAATCCTGACCAGGTAGCTGCTAAAATGATAACGATAAACGCAGGTTATCGTTATGAATCGATTCGCCGTTCACGAGAAACACCAAATCGAAGTTCACATACAAAAGATCCCGAATATAGAACGATCCTTTCCAGAGATGAACTAACAAACGAATTACAGAATTGTATTTCAGACTCGAGAAGATTACAATCACTTTTCTCAATGAATCCCCTGTAAACGACGACTACTCTGTTTTATAATCTCAACAGAACAATTGAACTCGACAAATAGAGACTCAACACGTGTCTTCCTTCTATTAGCTCGTTCTTTCCGTTGGCGCGTCTAACGGCTTCTCCTCACACTCCACTTATTTATTGACACGTATACACCTTCTTCTCCTATATCTTTTCCTGTAACAAACCTTCCCCCCTCCGACAACCTTGACCACAAGGTTAGAATTCAAACGAAGGGTACTTCTTTTTCATATCAAACAGATACTCCCACGATGCCTCTTCTGCTGTTTGATTCTTCCACTGAACCAACACCATCGTAGCAGCTTGACCTTGCCTCTGCACCATCTTACGAGCCAAGCAAAACTCCGATTATTTAATGGAAACATCATAGATCACAAAAGGTAGCTGGTTAGCTGTAGTATATGTTCCCACTAAACGCTTCAACTGGGAGACATGAAACACAGGGTAAACCTGAGAAGTTGCAGGTAGCTGAAGACGATAGGCCACTTCCCCAACTTTATCAATGATCTTGTAAGGTCCATAGTATTTCGGAGAAATTTTGTGAGAAGATCGTTGAACCACTGACTGTTGGCGGTAAGGCTGAAGTTTCACAAATACCCAATCACCCAACTCAAACGACCTCTCACTCCGATGTTTATCAGCTACTTGCTTCATGCGATGCTGAGCTCTTAGCAAATGAAACTTCAGAAGGAGTAACATATCTTCTCTCTCTTGTAAACTCTTCGCTACCACCTCGACTTTTGCTTCTCCTGGTAAATACGGAAGATGAATTGGTGGAGGTTGGCCAAACACAATCTTGTACGGAGTAGCATTTGTTGCTGAATGATAGCTCGTGTTATACCAATACTCTGCTAAAGGTAACCAACGGCTCCATAACTGTGGTTTGTCACTTGTCATGCATCTCAGATATGTTTCTAAGCAGCGATTAACCACCTCCGTTTGACCGTCACTCTGCGGGTGATATGCCGTTGATAAGTTCAGAGCACATCCTTGCAGATTTAACAGTTCCTGCCAAAACGCACTGACAAAAATTGCATCACGGTCACTGACTATCGAACGAGGCATTCCATGCAGTTTGAACACATTGTCAAGAAAAGCTTGAGCCACCGAAGCTGCTGTATAAGGATGTTTCAATGCAATGAAATGAGCAGCCTTGCTCAAACGATCCACCACTACTAATATCACCGATTTGCCACAAGAAAGTGAAAGCCCATCGATAAAATCCATCGAAAGATCCGTCCATACTCCTTCTGGTATTGGTAATGGTTGTAGTAATCCCGAGTAAGCCGCATTATCATACTTACACTGCTGACATGTAGTACAAGCTCTGATGAAAGCTTGTATATCCTTAGCCATTCCTTTCCAGTAGAACAAACTTTTAACTCGTTGAACCGTGACATCTCTTCCTGAATGCCCAGCATGACTCGACCCATGTAACCACTGTAAAATCTTCTCACGCAGTGTTACCAGTGCCGGTACTACGATCTTGTTTTTTCTTCACAGAATGTTTTGAAACCAAGAGTAGTGTTTCTTACTTGCTGGATTCTTCTTCAGCTCTTCAATAATCCCTTTCACTACCATATCTTTCTCATACTCTTCCTGTATCTGCTTCAACAAATCACACTCCAAAACTGTCATCGCCATATGTAATATCTCAGCTCCTTCAACCCGCGATAAAGCATCAGCTACAACATTGTCTTTTCCTTCCTTATATTGTATTTCATAATCAAATTCCAGGAGTTTGGGCAACCATTGTTGTTGGATTGGTGTGTTAAGCCTTTGTTCCAATAAGTATTTCAAACTCCTCCGGTCTGTTTTGATTACGAAATGATTCGTTAACAAATAATGCCTCCACTTCTGTACCGCAAACACCACCGCTAACAATTCCTTCTCATATATTGACAAGCTCAACTGTTTCCCTTTTAAGTGTCTACTGATGAAAGCCAAGGGGTGTCCTTCCTGCATTAAAACCGCTCCAATACCGGTACTACAAGCATCAGTCTCCACCACAAAAGGTTTATCAAATTGTGGCAGCGCTAAAACCGGAGCAGAGCACAATGCCTTCTTCAACTTATCCAACGCCAACTGACCTTCTTCTATCCATTGAAATGCATCTTTCTTTGTCAACGCAGTTAAAGGTCTAGCAATAATACCAAAGTCTCTCACAAATCTGCGGTAATAGCCTGCTAATCCCAAGAACCCTCTCAGTTTCTTCAAATTACTTGGAGCCGGCCACTCTGCTACAGCTTTGATCTTATGTGGATCAGTAGAGACCCCCGAAACTTGAATAAAGTGACCTAAGTACTCCACCCGCGACGTAGCGAAGGCACACTTGCTTCGTTTTGCAAACATTTGGTTGGCACGCATGAGTTGAAAGACTGCTCGAAGGTGGTCAAGATGATCACTGAGACAAGAACTGTATATCTGAATATCATCGAAAAAGATAGAGTACAAACTTCCGTAAGCAATGTTTGAACACATCATTCATCGAGCCTTGAAATATTGCAGGGGAATTAGTTAATCCAAAAGGCATCACCAAGTATTCATAGTGACCACTATGTGTCTTGAAAGCCGTTTTATGAACATCACTCTCTTCCATACGTAATTGATGATAACCGGCCCTTAAGTCAATCTTTGAATACACTGATGATCCACCTAGTTCATCCATCAAGTCATCTATGAGTGGAATTGGAAACCGATCCTTCACAGACATATTGTTCAATCTCCTGTAGTCTACACAGAGTCGCCAAGTGTTATACTTCTTCCTCACTAACACAACAGGAGAAGCGTACGGGCTAAAACTCGGTTGAATTGTCCCTGCTTTTAAAAGCTCCTTAACCATTTTATCAACTTCGTTCTTTTGATACACGGCATATCTATACGGACGTTGATTCACTGGCTCAGCTCCCTCCTTCAAAACAATTTTGTGATTATGATTTGTTCTGAAAGGAGGTAAACCTTTAGGTTCTGTAAAGATATCCACAAACTCCCTTGTCAACTCTTCAATTCTCTCATCAACCTTCCCATCTTCTGTGTTAACTCCTAACACATTTAAAATCATCCCCCCATCCTCTTTCTCTTTATATGCATAAATCATGTGTAACTGCATATCTGAATCCAAACTGTGATGCTTCTTTTTGTACTTAACTTCTCGCACAGACCCCGGTTGGATTCCAGTTAGCAACACTCTTTGATTTCCCCATTTAAATCTCATCTCCAGTTTCTCAAAGTCCCATGTAATAGGGCCAAGCTTCGCTAACCATTGAACTCCAAGAACTACATCATGACCACCCAATGGAATGACCATGAAATCAGAAAGAAATTCTTGTCCTTGAAACTCCCACCGAAATTTTTTTATCTTTCCTGTGACTGCAATGCGATTACCATCAGCTACTGCCACTTTTGTTCTTCCTGCTTCAGTAATATTACACCTCAACCTCTCTGCAATCCTTGTATCAATAAAGTTGTGAGTAGAGCCGGAATCAATCAATACATAGATTGTTTTCTTCTGGTGATAACCACGAACTTTCATCGTAGTATAGTCTGTGATACCAGAGATTGCATTGATAGAAATTCGAGCTTGCTCCTCTAATTGATTCTTCTCATCGTTACTCTCATAACCCAACGCTTCATGAAAGACTTCTTCCTCTTCATACTCTATTGCGTATAACTGTGTCTTCTTATGCTTCAGATAATGATCTGGAGTGAATTTCTCATCACAGTAATAACACAACCCTTTAGCTCTTCGTTCACTCATCTCAGCCTGAGACAAAATTGGTCTCATCTTCCCATTCGTTTCTTCCTTATTCTTAGTACCGTCTTCTTTTCTCACTGTAATCACTCCTTTTTGTTGATTATACTGTGGCTTTGCTTGATTCCAGGTGCTCCTCACTTCTTTCTTAGGATGAGCTTTCTCATAAAGCCTACCAATCACCAAACATTCTCGAGTTGAAGTTGGATGAAACATTCTCACATGCATCTGAGTATCCAATCTCAACCCAGCCAAGTAAGCACTCAACAAATATTCCTCTGACATCTTCAATCGAGCTCGTATGAGTTCAAACTTCGCATGATATTCCGCAATGCCTTCAGTCTCTTTCAATTCTTTCAACTCTGCAATAGGATCATCTAGAACATCTTCAAATCTTTCTTTGAGACGATTCCTATAGCCTCTCCAATTACGTAAGATCAAAGCTTCTTCATCCTCCTGTACCAAAGCGTGATGCCACGCCGCGGCTTCACCATCAAAATGCATTGATGCGAAGCTAACCTTCGACTCTTCCGGTGTCTCATCAATCAAAAAGAATTGTTCAACCATCGGAAACCACTCTTTGATTTTACTTCCATCAAATCTCGGAAAATCAATTTTACCCATCCTCGTCACACGGTTATGAGGACGACGATAACCTTGCTGATAACCATGGTTACCATCATCGTCGTTAACTCCATGAACACCATCGCGATCTAGAGTTGTGCCGCTTGTAGAAGCGTTGATCGGATTTCTACTTGTCATCAACCGTATCGCTTCTGACATTTGTCGAACACTTTCTCCGATCTGCGACGTCTTCTCATTCTGAATCTCCAACGCTCTCTCGATCGCTTCAAATCGCGATTCCGTAACTCCGTCAGCTTCACGCGCCGTCACGTTCTTTGCCAAAGCTTGAGCTCTCGTCTCCATCATCGTTCCGATTCGTTAAATCACCAAATCCAAGGAAAGAATGGCTCTGATACCACTGATAACGATAAACGCAGGTTATCGTTATGAATCGATTCACCGTTCACGAGAAACACCAAATCGAAGTTCACATACAAAAGATCCCGAATATAGAACGATCTTTTCCAGAGATGAACTAACAAACGAATTACAAAATTGTATTTCAGGCTCAAGAAGATTACAATCACTTTTCTCAATGAATCCCCTGTAAACGACGGCTACTCTGTTTTATAATCTCAACAGAACAATTGAACTCGACAAATAGAGACTCGACACGTGTCTTCCTTATATTAGCTCGTTCTTTCCGTTGGCGCGTCTAACGGCTTCTCCTCACACTCCACTTATTTATTGACACGTATACACCTTCTTCTCCTATATCTTTTCCTGTAACATAAAACCAGTCTTAGGATAAACATTATATTGTTTTTGTGGAGTTTCAGTGACAATGTTTTAAAATCATATTTCAGAGATTTGGAGCATTCTTGGCCCCTTTGACCTCTGGTCGTGTCACCATTGCTACATGTGCCATTTACTCTGCAAAGGTATAGATTTAGTAGTTCTATCTACTATGAGATATCAACTTGACTATACTGATTAAGACCCCTTCTTAATATGGCAGATCGGATTAGCTGTTGCTATAAGATACTCACTATCGAGAAGAGCCTTCTCTGTTACAGCCAATGGTCCTGAAGTGCTTCTTCTTGATTATCCAAGCCATCAAAGACAACTTTTACCACTCTTAGCAAAGACGTAAGATACTATGTTATCTTCTTCCTCTTGGAATATTGTTTATTTCTAACTGAATCTTTATGTACCCTAGATATGCTATGAGCTTTTCTGCGAATGACATGAAGATGATGTATGTGAAGAGGACACCTGAGACCAGCAAAGAGATTCATGTTGTCTCAAGTAGACTCAAAGCTCTTCTCACCTGGCACAACATGCGAACGCTTCAGGTATCTAACTAAACTTTTATGTGAGAAAGCTCATTATGGGGGATACTGATGTTATATTTCTTTTGCTTGGTTCTTTTCAAGGAATGTCGTGAAGCTTGTGGAGGGCAAGGTTTGAAAACAGAGAATCGAGTTGGTCATTCAAAAGGAGACTGTGATGTGCAGACCACATTTGAAGGTGACAATAATGTTCTGATGCATCAGGTAAGCTAAGAAATATAATCAACGTCTGATATTTTCCTTGTTTTAACTAAACAATGTGACTGATTGGTTCTTATGTGTAAAATTTAGGTGCAAGGCACTTTTGCTGACTATGTGTCGTGTAAGAAGAGAAACAAACCATTCAAAGGACTCTTTGATTTTACTTCCATCAAATCTCGGAAAATCAATTTTACCCATCCTCGTCACACGGTTATGAGGACGACGATAACCTTGCTGATAACCATGGTTACCATCATCGTCGTTAACTCCATGAACACCATCGCGATCTAGAGTTGTGCCGCTTGTAGAAGCGTTGATCGGATTTCTACTTGTCATCAACCGTATCGCTTCTGACATTTGTCGAACACTTTCTCCGATCTGCGACGTCTTCTCATTCTGAATCTCCAACGCTCTCTCGATCGCTTCAAATCGCGATTCCGTAACTCCGTCAGCTTCACGCGCCGTCACGTTCTTTGCCAAAGCTTGAGCTCTCGTCTCCATCATCGTTCCGATTCGTTAAATCACCAAATCCAAGGAAAGAATGGCTCTGATACCACTGATAACGATAAACGCAGGTTATCGTTATGAATCGATTCACCGTTCACGAGAAACACCAAATCGAAGTTCACATACAAAAGATCCCGAATATAGAACGATCTTTTCCAGAGATGAACTAACAAACGAATTACAAAATTGTATTTCAGGCTCAAGAAGATTACAATCACTTTTCTCAATGAATCCCCTGTAAACGACGGCTACTCTGTTTTATAATCTCAACAGAACAATTGAACTCGACAAATAGAGACTCGACACGTGTCTTCCTTATATTAGCTCGTTCTTTCCGTTGGCGCGTCTAACGGCTTCTCCTCACACTCCACTTATTTATTGACACGTATACACCTTCTTCTCCTATATCTTTTCCTGTAACATAAAACCAGTCTTAGGATAAACATTATATTGTTTTTGTGGAGTTTCAGTGACAATGTTTTAAAATCATATTTCAGAGATTTGGAGCATTCTTGGCCCCTTTGACCTCTGGTCGTGTCACCATTGCTACATGTGCCATTTACTCTGCAAAGGTATAGATTTAGTAGTTCTATCTACTATGAGATATCAACTTGACTATACTGATTAAGACCCTTCTTAATATGGCAGATCGGATTAGCTGTTGCTATAAGATACTCACTATCGAGAAGAGCCTTCTCTGTTACAGCCAATGGTCCTGAAGTGCTTCTTCTTGATTATCCAAGCCATCAAAGACAACTTTTACCACTCTTAGCAAAGACGTAAGATACTATGTTATCTTCTTCCTCTTGGAATATTGTTTATTTCTAACTGAATCTTTATGTACCCTAGATATGCTATGAGCTTTTCTGCGAATGACATGAAGATGATGTATGTGAAGAGGACACCTGAGACCAGCAAAGAGATTCATGTTGTCTCAAGTAGACTCAAAGCTCTTCTCACCTGGCACAACATGCGAACGCTTCAGGTATCTAACTAAACTTTTATGTGAGAAAGCTCATTATGGGGGATACTGATGTTATATTTCTTTTGCTTGGTTCTTTTCAAGGAATGTCGTGAAGCTTGTGGAGGGCAAGGTTTGAAAACAGAGAATCGAGTTGGTCATTCAAAAGGAGACTGTGATGTGCAGACTACATTTGAAGGTGACAATAATGTTCTGATGCATCAGGTAAGCTAAGAAATATAATCAACGTCTGATATTTTCCTTGTTTTAACTAAACAATGTGACTGATTGGTTCTTATGTGTAAAATTTAGGTGCAAGGCACTTTTTGCTGACTATGTGTCGTGTAAGAAGAGAAACAAACCATTCAAAGGATTAGGATTGGAGCACATGAACAGTTCTCGTCCTGTATTACCTACTCAACTTACATCTTCTATCCTCAGATGCAGCCAGTTCCAGGTCATTATAACTCATATCCCTCTTAATCATTTCTTTAGATGAATTCAACTTTCTCATATACTAATGGTTCTATATGCTTGCAGAGTCATCAACTTTCTGAAGATCTAAGTAAAGCTTTCGCAGAAAAAGCAATCCTACAAGGCGTTTGGATGCTGAAGCCAAACTACCAATTGGTTCCATTAAGGTAATCATGGTCACTGTTAACCAGGACCGGTTTTGGTCGACTTACATCCAAAATTTAAAGATCTATTATACATAGATCACATAACCACCAAAGTATCAAAAAATTAATAAGATTATATTAACAATGTTTATAGTTCCGTAAATCTTAGATTCGGTCGTGTTGTTAGCTGAGGCATAGTTTTCACTGCTATATTATAAAAACATGTGAGAGTAAAGAACTGTTACACTAGTTTATGGTCTTGTAGTGATGACATTTATTTGTAGACTATAGAATACATGAAGATTTGTTCAAAATAAAAAAGAATACGTGAAGACTAAAAGAGGAACCAAACGGAATTAACTAGCTCCATGTATTTTGATGGTAGGATGTGGTGGGTCTTGTAAGATCAATGTACGCACTGATCTGCACTGAAGAAGATCCATCGTTCTTGAGATATGGTTACCTCTCTAGGGACAATGTTGGAGATGTGAGGAGAGAAGTTTCTAAGCTTTGCAGAGAGCTTAGACCACATGCGCTTGCACTGGTCACTTCATCGGGATTCCAGACGAGTTCTTGGGACCGATTGCATTCAACTGGGTTGAAGCGAACGCTTGGTCTTGAATATTATGTTGTAGTAAAAAATAATCCTTCAAAACATAAAGTTGAAGCTAGCTCTGTTCTTTTCTCTGATGCGGCGTCAGACGACAGCTAACAAAATTAACAAACAAAAAAAAAGAAATTCAAGTGCAGCGTCGTTATAAAGCTCCCGCCGCGACTGTCGCTACTCCTTTTTTCCGTATTTTCATCACCGCTGTATTTATCAGCGTCCTCTACACATCTATTGACATGAGCTAGCGTCAATTATTTATCATCCTTCAACTCTCTGTTTTAGTCTACTGCTGAAGTGTTCTTTTTAATCCCTTCATATTTTTATGTCGCAAGCCCCAGCATCAGCGTCCAAGAAAAGAACAGAGCTGCTGTCGTATTGTTGTAATACTACTGGTGAAATTTATCAAAGGATTAACATTCTCAGCTTTTGACAGTTTCGGGACTATAATAATAACTGACCAAGTACTATTACAAATAATTTGTTATATAGGTTTTAGTGTATTTGTACGATGTACTGTACATAGTAAAAACAAAATAGATGTTGTTCTATGTAGAGATGTTGTTGCTAATATAAGGCACAAAAAAAACAATGACAGACGTTACACAGGTATAATGTCACTGTCATATCTTCTATCCAGAACCCCAAAAAAAACCTTCTAAAAACATATTGAATTTGAGTTTAATTGATATTAAGAAGAGGGACCCTTCAACTGATTTGCTTCAAAATCATTCGAATTTTTCTGTTAGGTTTTATTCATATTACTCTTTGAAACTTATAAGATGCAAGTACACAAAAAAAAAAAAAAAAAAATTTGAAACAAAAGTTCACATATCTCAGACTTGTAGTATTTGTGTGAGTTATATGAGTTGCATGAACATCTTGATTGAGGAACTTATAGAGGTATATACATAGACTAATGATGTTGCCGTTGGATCAATTATATTAAGCCCATGGCTTTTATTGATTGGTGAAAGAATATGACTTTGGGCTGGAAACATAGACCCCAGGACAAGTCAATAATGAAGGGACTTTAGTTTGTCCCACATCGGAAACGAGAGATGAGATTGAGCAATATATATATGTTCACATGATATCATTGTTCTAAACGGGTCAGAGAGAGAGGAGACCTCCCACGCGCGCGCGCGTCCAGCCGGCCGGGCTCGGCTCGGCGTGGTTTTGGGTCTTGGGTCTTGGTGGAGGGTCTCCGGCCCAATAAGATTCTTTTTGGGACCAATTAAGCCCAACGTTTTGCCCATTAAATTTTAAAAAAAACAGCATGACTTTCGTGATCAAACGACACGACGTTTATCTGTTCGCCAAAGATCAGAACGAGTCAATAGAAGAAAATCTTGCGGAGAAAGTTTCTCAACTTTCCACTCCCGAGATTTGCGAGAGATTTTCGCTAACGTGCTTCGCTAGTTACGAAATTCGAACTCTCATCTCTTCATTAAAAACTCGTCTCTTCTCATTCATTTCTCAAGTTTTTCACCGCAAACAAACCAACAAAAAATCTCTCAGCGTAAGTCTTTTTACGAGAGTGTTTCGTAGAGTTTATAGTTCGATAGGGCGTTCACGAGTGAAGCGTGAATCGTCTCGCCATTGTTGTATCCTGGGACTCCATATTCGTACAGTTCCGTCTCACTACGGAGCGAATATTAAGAGTTAAGGAAAGAGATCATATCTCGCCTCCATGTGTATTTACGTTTACATTCCGTTTGTTTCCTTAACGTTTAATTACTTTATATCGTTTGTATCAATCCGATTTTGAGCTTCTACAACCTTAACTCTTAATCGCTTTCTATCTAAAGCTTGCGGATTGATATTACGGTTTTATGAAACGGCTTTCATAAGGATTTGCGAACGGTTTTTGCTTATCAGACGGAACGGTGTTTGCGATTTGCGCTTTGCATTTCCGCGAAACGTTCTAGTTTCTCATTGAAACGGGTTTGCGATTTGCTTTTAAAGCTTATCCGCGAAACATTTTTTGGTTCTATACAGATCAAAACGTTTTTTCAAAGCGATGTCTGCGATTTGCTTTACGCTTATCCATGGCGTTTCTTACTTAATCAAAGCGGGTTTGCGGTTTGCCTATAGCATCATCCGTGAAACGTTTTTAGATACATTCTAAGTCTATATAAATGGTTTCTGCAAACGCTTTTAAGCGAGTTTGCAAAACGTTTTCTCAGACTTGTATCGATTTGATTTGGTTCAAACACCAAAAATGAAAATCGATTTTAAACTATTATTTTGCTTTAAAATAATATGTTATATGTTGTATATTGAATGGAGTACTAATCCGGTTTCATGTTTTCTTTGCAAAAGAAAAATGGCGGATCTAACAACACCACCCCATTGGCCTTCCATCACTCAAACTCCACTCAATGTGTCAGCAACTGATGCAACGTTGACAAATGTTGGCACCATTGCTGCGACAACAACAACTACCCTACCAGTGGGTAATATTGCTGATGAAACCACTCGCCGTAGCCTTTTTGGTGCTGGTATTTATCAGACGGCTTCAATTGAAGGAACCTCAAATTCTCCGGTTGCAGTTTCAACTCCTCCGACAGTACCTAGTGTGTTCACTCAGGAATTGATGCCCGACAAGTTTGATGGCAAAGGCTTCAAAACGTGGCAGAAGAAGATGATGTTCTTCCTGACAACATTGAAGTTGGACAAGTTCATCCAGGAGGACAAGCCCCTGATCCCTTACGGGATTGATGATGTGCACACTCTCGCAAGTGTTGACATATGGGTGCATTCCGACTTCATCTGCAAAGGGTACATTTTGGGTCGCCTCATTGATCCATTGTACCGGGTCTATTGTGATATCCCCACTGCGAATGAGCTATGGAGATCACTGGACAAGAAGTACAGAGGTGAGGACGCTGGCAGCCAGAAGTATGTGGTTGCAAAATTCCATGACTTCAAAATGGTGGATTCAAAACCCATCATGGATCAGGTGGAAGCGTTTCAGCTCATTTGCCATGAAATCGCTGCTGAAGGGATGTCCATCTGCGAGACATTCACAACTCTCATCTTCATTCAAAAGCTTCCTCCAAGTTATGCGGATTTCAAGAACTATTTGAAGCACAAGAAGAAGAAGTTGGGGCTCGAGGATCTCATCATGAGGCTTCAGATGGAATCCAGGAACCGACTTGCTGAAACTGCAAATGCTAAGGAGCATAGTGTCAACATGACTGAGCACAAAAGCAAAGGAAAGGCACATTCTCAATCTCCTACTAAGCCTTCCAAAGCAGCTGCAGCCCTGAAGGCTACTGGAAAAAACTTCATGAACAAAGGCGTTGAAATCAATGCAAATGTGGAGAAATTCAAGGTGAAATGTCACTACTGCTGCAAAGTGGGGCAAAAGACTGCTGAGTGTCGCAGCGAGATCAAGTATGAAAAGGCTCAGGCAAATCTCACTGAGGAGGATCTCGTTGCTGTGGTGACTGAGGCCAACATGGTTGAAAGCAACAACCCCAAGGAATGGTGGTATGACACTGGTGCAACCACTCACATTTTCACCGATAGGGCGATGTTCAGCACCTATCAGAAAAGCAAGACAGAGGAGAAGCTCAAAATGGGGAACACTGCAGTCTCCAAGATTGAAGGACGCAGCAATGTGATTTTGAAGATGACATCTGGACGTGAGGTCACTCTGACGAATGTGAAGCATGTGTCTGACATGAGGAAGAATCTGGTCTCGGGAACCTTGCTCAGCAAGAATGGATTCGCCACAAGTTTTGAGGCGGATAAGCTCGTGATTAGGAAGAATGGGATGTATTTGGGAAAGGGGTATGTTAAGGGTGGACTGGTCAAGTTGAATGTAACGACAGTCCTTCCGAAAGTTGTAGCTCCAAAAGTTTCAATGAATAAGAAAGAGCCAGTTGCTTATTTGGCTGAGTCTTTTAATATATGGCATGAAAAATTAGGCCATGTAAACAACAAATCCATACAAAGATTAATGAACTTAAATCTAATTCATAAATATAAAACAAGTAAACAAAAATGTGAAGTATGCGTACAGGCTAAGCTCACAAAAACGCCTTCACCTCGTGTTG
Organism: Brassica carinata; assembly: GCA_016771965.1. Taxonomy (NCBI): domain Eukaryota; kingdom Viridiplantae; phylum Streptophyta; class Magnoliopsida; order Brassicales; family Brassicaceae; genus Brassica; species Brassica carinata. Next base: position 3,339,887 of record CM028688.1, read on the forward strand.
AAAGAACTAATAAACCTCTAGATTTAATTCACACTGATTTATGTGATTTAAAATACATGCCAACTAGAGGTGGGAAAAAATACTTTGTGACCTTCATAGATGACTGCACAAAATATTGTTATGTATATCTATTACATAGCAAAGATGAAACCTTAGAAAAATTCAAAGAATTTAAACTCGAGGTAGAAAATCAGCTTAAAACAACTATTAAAATAGTTAGAAGCGATAGAGGAGGTGAGTATGATGGACCGTTTAATGCATTCTGTAAAGAACATGGAATTATTCATCAAACTACAGCTCCTTATTCACGAGAATCTAATGGAGTTGCTGAGCGTAAAATCAAACTCTTAAAGAGATGATGAATGCAATGTTGCAGGAATCAGGTTACCCGAGAACATGTGGGGAGGCGTTGCTTACCACTAATTATATCCTCAACAAAATTCCACACAAAGTAACGGCAAAACTCCATATGAATTATGGAAAGGTATTTTACCTTCAGTATAAATACCTCAAAGTGTGGGGTGCTTGGCAAAGTTCGGTACCGCCACCAAAGAAGGTCATTATTGGACCTAAAGCGATGGATTGCATTTTCATCGGATATGCACATAATAGTCTTGCTTATCGATTTCTGGTACATAAATCTGAAATATCAGATATCCATGAAAATACAGTCATGGAATCAAGAAATGCATCTTTCTTTGAAAATATTTTTCCATGCAAGGAAAAACAAGGTTCTAAACGAACTCGAGAAGAAAGAGACAACAATAATGACTCAGTAATTGAGACAAACGTCGATATTTCAGAAAATGAAAAAGAAGATGAACCTAGAAGGAGCAAAAGAGCTCGAAAGGAAAAATCATTTGGTGAAGATTTCTAATGGCATTTTAGTAGAAAAGTTCCAAAACTTTGGCGAAGCCATCTCTTCACCGGCGCTCCGTTTTGGAGCGTAATTAGAAGTGAATTCGATTCTATCATGCAAAACTATACATGGTACATTACGGATTTACCACCTGACTGCAAAGCATTAGGGAATAAATGGATTCTGACACGAAAACCAAACCCCGATGGAACACCTGGTGGAAAACACAAAGTTAGGCTTGTAGTTCAAGGATTCCGACAAAAGGAAGGCTTTGACTATTTTGATACATATTTTCCAGTAACAAGAATAACATCAATAAGGCTGATGATAGCAATCGCATCTTTAAGAGACCTAGAAATTCATCAAATGGATGTAAAAACCGCTTTTCTAAATGGTGATTTAGAAGAGGAAATTTACATGAAACAACCTGAGGGTTTTGTCATTCCAGGACAGGAAGACAAAGTATGCCGACTTGTAAAGTCACTTTATGGGCTTAAACAAGCCCCTAAACAATGGCACGAAAAGTTTGACCGCACAATGATATCAAATGGGTTCAAAATTAATGAATGTGATAAATGCATATACTACAAAACTACCAAAAATGCGTATGTTTTGCTATGTCTATATGTAGATGATATGCTCATTATTGGAAGCAATAAAGACATAATCAATCAAACAAAGAACATGCTCAAAAGGAAATTTGAGATGAAGGACTTGGGATTAGCAAATGTTATTCTCGGGGTTAAAGTCACAAGAAATTCAAATGGAATTATCTTAACCCAATCTCATTATGCTCAAACAATATTAGAGAGATTTAAAAATTACCCTAATAGTACGGCAAAAACTCCGTTAGATCCCCAAATGCACTTGACAAAGAATTCAGGTGAAGCGGTTTCACAAAGCAGTATGCGATGTGATTGGAAGTCTTATGTACTTGACCAATTGTACCAGACCAGATCTAGCATGCGATAAGCGTGCTTAGTCGATATACAAGTAATCCAGGTCATACACACTGGAAAGCTATAACGAGAGTACTCAACTATTTGCGCTACACCAAAGATTTTGGGCTTCACTATGGTAAAGAACCAGCAGTTTTAGAAGATACAGTGATGCTAACTGGATATCAGATTCTAAAAACTCAAAATCCACAAGTGGATATGTGTTTACATTAGGAGGAGCAGCAATATCATGGAAATCTACCAAACAAACAAGGTTAGCCGATCTACTATGGAGTCTGAGTTCATAGCCTTAGACAAAGCAGCGAAGAAGCTGAATGGCTTAGAAATTTTTTGGAAGATATTCCTATGTGGGAGAAACCTGTGCCAGCTATACGCATACATTGTGACAGTCAATCAGCTATCAGAATAATCTCTACAATGGTAAATCTCGTCACATCAGAAGACGACATAAAACCATTAGACAACTTATCTCAAATGGTGTAATCACAATAGACTACATCAAATCGGCTGACAACCTAGCGGATCCATTTACTAAAGGTTTGCCACGAGATGTTGTTGCTAAATCATCAAAAGGAATGGGTTTAAAGCCTATAACGAATTAGGATGCTTGATTGCAACCCTACCTATCATGACTGGAGATCCCAAGACGTAGGTTCAAAGGGAAAACAAAATCAAACAGAATCTAACCAAAGTACTTTGAGACAGAGTAGTCTCATCCCAGCTCCTAAGATGATAAAAGTGCTAACAAGTGTGAAAAGGATAAGCATAAGCTTTTAATGATTCCATAGCTTTCTTAAGCGGAGTATTACTCAATACTTTTCATGGTCAATCACCTAATGAGTGTGAAATGGGGCCGTTTCTAGGAGAATGAATGCAAGGCTATATTCTCTAAGTTCACTCATGAAAACCAGGAATAGTTCAGGGCCACAATGAACACAATAGAGAACTAAGTTCTACGAGAAAATGAAGCTGCGTTATGCCTGTTGTCTCGGTCTACATAAAACACTGGTTGGTTCAAGACATCATGTTCATCTTCTGATAAAGTAAACCCGACAAATATTAACTATGAGTGGTTCAAGGCTTAAAAGAGCCACCTACTCAAACACAGCGAATTTTTCGCAAACACTCTCGATAAGTCTGTCTGTCTAGTCATTAGTATAAAGTCTAGTCAGTAAAAGTTTTATTTTTTTTAGAGTCTATCGAGTCTGCATTTAGTCTGCATATGTTTAGAGTCATTTCTATTCATGTGGAGAATTGTTGGATCAATTATATTAAGCCCATGGCTTTTATTGATTGGTGAAAAGAATATGACTTTGGGCAGGAAACATAAAGCCCAGGACAAGTCAATAATGAGGGGACTTTAGTTTGTCCCACATCGGAAACGAGAGATGAGATTGAGCAATATATATATGTTCACATGATATCATTGTTCTAAACGGTCAGAGAGAGAGGAGACCTCCCACGCGCGAGCGCGTCTGTCTATCCGGCCGGCTCGGCTCGGCTGGGCTTGGGCTTGGGCTTGGGCTTGGGTCTTGGGTCTTGGGTCTTGGTAGAGGGCCTCCGGCCCAATAAGATTCTTTTTGGGACCAATTAAGCCCAACGTTTTTCCCATTTAATTTTTAAAAAAAAAAACAGCATGACTTTCGTGATAAAACGACACGACGTTTATCTGTTGCCAAAGATCAGAACGAGTCAACAGAAGAAAATCTTGCGGAGAAAGTTTCTCAACTTTCCACTCCCGAGATTTGCGAGAGATTTTCGCTAACGTGCTTCGCCAGTTACGAAATTCGAACTCTCATCTCTTCTTTAAAAACTCGTCTCTTCTCATTCATTTCTCAAGTTTTTCACCGCAAACAAACCAACAAAAAATCTCTCAGCGTAAGTCTTTTTACGAGAGTGTTTCGTAGAGTTTATAGTTCGATAGGGCGTTCACGAGTGAAGCGTGAATCGTCTTGCCATGGTTGTATCCTGGGACTCCATATTCGTACAGTTCCGTCTCACTACGGAGCGAATATTAAGAGTTAAGGAAAGATATCATATCTCGCCTCCATATGTATTTACGTTTACATTCTGTTTCTTTCCTTAACGTTTCATTACTTTATATCGTTTGTATCAATCCGATTTCGAGCTTCTACAGTTGCATCATGGACCACGATGTTAAATGCATTTCTTACTCTTCTTAACTACTCTTTCATTTAAAACGAATATTAACTAATGATTCAATTAGAATATTCTTGATCAAGCAAAATTCAGTCTACTATAAGACAGAAGACGTAAATTAAAACATTCATTCATATTGGAATACATTAAAATAATTTTGGAAAAGATAACAAATAACCATAATCGTGAACTTATATAAGTTGTTTTTACAATAGAACTTATAACTTAGATTGGCTTATACATAAACTTCTCATTGGTGCATCATGCGAATAATACAAAATCTTAAAATAAAACATCAACGAACGAGAGCGAGTTCCTGTTTCTGAACTTCCGAAGGCAATTTCACATCGGTGGCTAACCCGAGAACCTCAAATAGTCGAATGAGGTACCAAGTGATATCTATCTGCCACCATTTTAGTCCTTGCCTCGCCGATGACTCAAACGCATGGTGGTTGTTGTGCCAACTCTCTCCCATCGTAAGTATGCTTAACCACCTTCATCATATTCACAAAGATACCCAAACAGTGTTATAACAGCAAACAAGATATAATATTATTCACATATAAGAAAATGTTTGTTTGTTCTTTAGATCAATTTCTTGAAGTTATCGGATTATCATGCCGATATTTCCACCACGTTCAACTTATAGCACTCAGATTGGTTCACCCGTCCGATTTGATGTTCTTATAACGAGAATTAAATAGTTGAATTAATATATAGAATTCTTATATTATATATTACCACACGTTGCGAGATGTGTCTTTAGTCTTCCATGACCTCGAACCCCAAATATGGCATGCCGAGTTAACGAGCCATGTCACGTGGTACCCTAGCACACTTCCAATGCCCTGCCATCAAATATCATCAATTTCGTAACTAATAGTTATATCAAGAAAAAATAGTTATACAAAGACGTTTCATACATATTATTCTTTGAACCATACGTACTACTAATCAATGTTTGTTTTTGAGAATACCTAGTTAATGTTTAATACATATTATTCTTCAAAAAAAAATTAAAGAAAAAGATTACGTACCCCGCCGCATGTAAGGTAAGGTAAACCACCGTAGAAATATCATCAATTTCGTAACTAATAGTTATATCAAGAAAAAATAGTTATACAAAGACGTTTCATACATATTATTCTTTGAACCATACGTACTACTAATCAATGTTTGTTTTTGGGAATACCTAGTTAATGTTTAATACATATTATTCTTCAAAAAAAATTAAAGAAAAAGATTACGTACCCCGCCGCATGTAAGGTAAGGTAAACCACCGTAGAGATAGAGGACGGTCCAAAACATTAAGACGTGGAAGCCAATTGTCTTCCGTAGAAACCTATAGAACCATTGGTTCTTCAAGTCCGTCACGTTGTTTACGTCCACCACACTGTTACATTAGTTTGCATTGTTACAAACAACATCATAGTTAAGTCATACTATGGTGAAGAAGATATGATGAGATATACGTATACGTTACCTTATATTTTATATAATGGGTGTCAAATATCCACATGACATGGCCGAACAAAAATCCTTCCTTAGGGCTATGTGGGTCGCGGTCCGAATCAGTGAACTTGTGATGGAACCTATGTATGCTCACCCAATCCAATGGATCACCCTGGAAATATTCAATATTTTTTCTCTAATCATACCTCAAAAAAAGCATTTAACATATATTATGATACTCATTAGTTTTAGATTCACTTATCAAAATGCTGAATGTGTCTCTCAATGTAACACAAACTCATAATGTGTCTCTTAGTGTAACCAACTCAAAAAAAAATCTATAAACCGAATTTGGTTGACAAAAGAATATGTAAACCAGGGTTTGACCTGCAGAGCGAAAACAGCAGCATAAGCGATAGGATACTCAAGCCATTTTGGGAGCTTAAAGCTTCGATGAGCCAGGTTCCTATGATTCGAGAATGTGATGAGCAGGTTAGTCACTGCGACGAGGATCAGACCGAACCGTAATGCTTCCCACTTGTAATTAAATGGCGCCATGAGACACAAAAAGTGCACCGTCGTGACGGTCACCGCTCTTGCTACATCAGCCCACGACCAATATCTCTGAAAATATGGTCTTTTTTCCTTAGGCACCATGTCGCTTTGGCTAGAGCCATCGTCTCTGGTGGGATTACACATATCTGAACCTTGAGGAGCTGCACTTGTTTTAGTTGTAACTTATAAAGTTGTATGAACATAAGGCTGAGCAGATATGGATATATATGGGCTAATATCGTTGTGTCAAGGTCCACCTTTTTTAATTGGAATTTACGACTTCCTTCAATGCTCGCTATCGACTTCCTTCAATTTCTTCTTTGATATAATGGCAGCAGCAAATGTTTCACCCATCCCAAGTCCCTACAATAAATTAAAGGTTTTTCACAGCCTATACTCTTTTCATATACCATTATGAAAGAAAGAAAGATCTATACTCCCTCCATTTTTTTTATAAGTCGTTTTAGAACCTTGCACATAGATTAAGAAAAACATAAATTTTTTATATTTTCTAAACAAAAACATCATTAATTATTTATCTAACCACAAATCAACCAATGAAAAAATAGAAGACATTTTATCATTGGTCATACAACATTAACTGTTAATAAATTTTACATAGAAAACCGAAAACGTCATATAATTTAGAACAAAAAATTTCTTCTAAAATGACTTATAAAAGAAACCGGAGGGAGTAATTGGTACGTAGTTGAGTATTAACGGCACCTCTACTCACAGCCAATCCACTTAAACTGGCTTGTCTCCAAATAAGGATATAACTAATAAAGCCCCAACGGCCAAGTCCATTAATTTGACTACATTTCTTTATATATTCATTTAAATACGTAACGTAGCAATCACTTACAATCTCTGGTTAACTAGTTCGAAAATCAATTTACACAGATGAAAATTTTTACGTCATTTTGGAGCTATCCATTTCATGCAGTGCTTCTGAAACCACAGACACTCCTCCTGCTTCTGTAACCGTCAACCTTCCGTCTGCACCTCTCACCAATGAACTCATTGATGTTAATGAGGAAGCACTACCACTGGTACCTACTCGTCTCGATGAAGTTTCTGAAAAAGGTGACCTCGATGAGGAACCCACAAAAGAAACTGCCTTTGTTAGTTCCATGGGAGCATGGTCGAAACCGCTCCGCTTCCCGCCTTCTCCTACTCTTCCTGAACCCGCTACACCAAAGCTTGGTGTCTCAGAGGCGGTAAAAGGCCAGTAGCCTCCTTCTGGCCTTCAATTAGTGAATCAATGAATGGCCACAAGCATAAGAAGGAGCAATTGAGGTATTCTCCAATGGAAAAGATGCCTCCTCCCGTTCTCAAGGATGACAGTAGCCTTCGATTTCCATGGGCTGCACGCATGAATCAATCATCGAAAAACCTTTTCCGTGCTGCTGAACCTACGTATCGACTTGATGGAACACCTCAGGTGACAATTACTTCCAAAGTTCTTAGATTAGAACCTGAGAATAAGGAAAAATACGTTGTAGGACAATTCCATAGGTGTTCTAATCCACTTGGAGGTCTTATCCATGCTGTCTTGAATAGATTATGGGGAAGGGAATGTAAGATATCTTGTCAGAAACTAGCAGAGTCGTCGTTTTTTTCTTCCATATTTCCCATGAAAATACTTGCAAATGGGTTATTCAACGGGGCATGTGGCATGTGGATGATTTTCTCCTTTTTGTGGCCCCTTAGAGTCCTGTAAACTCTTTTAAAAACTCCGAAGATTTCTACATTAAGAACTTCTCTAGATTAGGTATCAGTCACATAGCATCAGGTTTGGGAGAGATAATGCTTACGCATAGGCCTCATCTAGATCCAACAAATATTGGGGAAGCTAAAATTTTAGTTGAGGTTGAGTTAGATAAACCATTCCCGAAGCTAATTACGCTTGATGATAAACAAGGCAATATCTACTTGGTAGATGTGGAGTATTCATGGATTCCTAGCGCTTTTGAAAGATGTGGAGCACTTGGCCACAAAGAGAAGAGGTGTTTACTTCCTCCCAAACCACTTGGATCTCCTGCTGTTACAAAAGAAACTCATGATATCAATGAAGAGATCCCAGCGGTGAATATAGTTTCGTTGTTGCAAGATCCATCTACTACACATGTCAACCACTTGGAACCAAACTTGCAATCACCTTCTGCCCATCAAGCACATGAGACTCCAAAAAACACTTCTTTTACTATTCATTCCGAGGATGCAAATTCTGTTCTGCTAACAGATTCGCATGAGGTACACTCTACCTCTTGCTTAAAACTTGATAATACTTTACCAATGTTAGCAGCTACAATCGCTGCCTCCTCTCAGTCACAAATTATGGAAGAAATTCCATCACAAGTTAACATTTTGGAAGCCTCATGCTTCTGAAAATGAGCAACCAATTGGTCCTCACTCGCCTCTCACTCACAACCTTCATCATTTTCATAAGAAGTCGGAGACTCCTCTTGCTTATGGGAAAGAGAGTGGTTTAGATGTGGTTGGAGAAACTTCTAGTTATAACTTAACTAGAGGAGAAAGACCAATAAAACCAGCACAAAAATTTCATGATATGGAATGGACAACGGTTAGTGGAAGGGGTAAAAAAGGTCGACGCGGCCGAGAAAACCATTTTCCTCTAGTTTTGTTCTTTCTTTTTCTTTCCTATTAGGATTTTTTTGTGGATCCTTCTTTAGGGTAGTGCGCTTACCCTTTTCTTGTTGCAAACTTTTTCAAACTTATGAGTATACTTATATTACTTATGCATTTTAATACGAAAGCGTTTAAAAAAAAAAAGTATAACCTTTTACATCATCCCAAGATGGCAAATTAAGATTTGATAAAGATCTAACAATCGCAGAGTCAATGGAAGAAATACAATCCATGTCACCCAAACCTATTAGAAGAACAAAATAACAAATCACGAGTAGCCAGAATGTGGTCGAACGCTAAACCATATTGATGATAATATTCCAAATCAAACTGAACGTTAAGCGAACCTCTCTTGATTACTAGTATGAATTATCCCACATCACAACATTATGGGCTAAGACCTTATCTGCTGCTTCTTCATCAATTTTGCCGTCTTTACTTCTAGTTCAGATTGTGTTCTCTTGTATTGGGCTAAGACCTATCGCTTCTGCCTAGACTAATCTGGGTTGTGTGTTTTGTTTTCATTTAGTTCAAATTTTATAGAAAGCCCCTTTTGTTAAAACAAACATAAACTTATAAAAATCCTTATAAAAACGTCTGGGATTTATTTTTTCGACTATTTTCTCGATATATGGTTCGCACATTTATAATATGATACTAACAACAACCATCCCAAAAATTGACAACACAAACAAAAGTCGATAGTTGTAACCGCAAGGCTACAACTAATCAAATAATTAAAGAGTAAAGACAAAGGTTGCAACCAACAACAACTAATTAACCAACTAGTTTCATTATTTTTAATCACATACAACCATAATCACTCTTCCCCTCAAATTTTAAATCGATCCAAAGAACAAAAACGTAAGCAACTTGATCACTCTTGTCCACCACTCGTTTAAAAGTATCCCCTCTTTTGACACGTGTCTAAAACGAGCCTGGCCCTATAGGCACTTCTACCTCATTAGCAAAGAGCTAGTGGTCCGGTCCCCCACAATATCGCATATACGGCAGCATCTATCACGCGTCCTCACGTTGTTCCTCCCGATCACGTGTCCGCCACTCCACGCGCTTCCGTTCCGCGTGGTACTACTCCTTGGACACACGCCAGCTGGCAATAGTGGGAGTCCGGCTGGCTACTTGCCTTATCCAAATTTTTATAAACGAAAGGGAATGATACTACGACGTGGCTGTCATCTCTCTGGACGTCATGGTCCACTGGTCCAGTCGAGATTGGTCGTCAAGTACGCTGTGAAAAAAAAAACGACAGTGACAGCGTAGCAACGACTACGTGACGGTCTTTAAAAATAAATCACAGTCATAGCTCCTTCTATTTGACCAGTAATATCATAACAAACTTTAAAATATAGAAAACTATGTTTTTTTTATCACGTTGTAAAATCATAAGCCATTGGAGATAGCAGAGATGATTTCTATAGTAGTCGTACATCGTGTTTGACATGGAAGCTGTTGTTGGTGGGCTATACACAACTTTCAAATAAGTATTGATTCTTTGTTATCTCTGTGCGTAGATCTTATTGAGTTTGTTTTTTTTTTTTGAAATTTAAATCTTATTGAGTTTGTTGTGGAGATTGTTCTTACTAATGGATCTTGAATAGCAGAAGATTGGTTAATCCCCTGGATCCGAAACAACATCATATATTCTAATGGGATACTTATGAATTACACAGGTTTTTGTGGATTCTTTTAGCCATTGAAGACAGGTAAAGATGATTTCTAGGTCGTACACGAATTTGTTAGACCTTGCGTCAGGAACTTCCTGTAATGGGGAGAGAGCCTAGTAGTAGTACTAGTAGCAGTAGCAGGAGGCTTCCTAGGGTGATGACAGTTCCTGGCAACGTCTCCGAGTTTGATGATGACGATCAAGCACATAGTGTCTCCTCCGACAATCCTTCCTCTTCCGATCGAATGATCATCGTAGCTAATCGTCTCCCCTTGAAGGCCGAGAGACTAAAAAACGGAAGCTGGAGTTTCACCTGGGACCAAGACGCGTTGTATCTGCAGCTCAAGGACGGTTTACCCGAGGATATGGAGGTCTTATACGTCGGATCTTTGACCGTCGATGTCGAATCACAGGAACAAGAGGAAGTAGCGCAGATACTGTTGGAAAAATTCAAATGCGTCCCCACATTCTTCCCACCTGATTTGCATTCCAAGTTTTACTACGGATTCTGCAAGAAGCAGTTATGGCCGTTATTCCATTACATGCTTCCGTTTTCACCTCAGGACGGAAAAAGATTTGATCGGTCTATGTGGGAGGCTTACGTGGCAGCGAACAAGCTTTTCTTCCAGAGAGTCGTCGAGGTTATAAACCCGGACGATGATTACGTCTGGATCCACGACTACCACTTGATGGTTTTACCTACTTTCCTGAGAAGACGTTTCAACCGGATCAGAATGGGCTTTTCCTCCACAGCCCGTTCCCTTCGTCAGAGATCTACAGGTCTCTTCCCGTCCGGGAAGAGATCCTTAAAGCTTTGCTGAACAGCGACCTCATCGGCTTCCACACGTTCGATTACGCTCGTCACTTCCTAGCTTGCTGCAGCCGGATGCTGGGGCTGGAGTATCAGTCTAAAAGAGGCTACATTGGATTGGAGTATTACGGGAGGACTGTGGGGATAAAGATCATGCCCGTGGGGATCGACATGGGTCGTATTCAGGCTGTGATGAGATGTTCGGAGGAGGAAGGTAAGGTGACGGAGCTCCGAAGGCGTTACGAAGGTAAGACGGTGTTGCTTGGGATCGATGACTTGGATGTTTTCAAAGGTATCGACCTGAAGCTTCTAGCGATGGAGCAGATGCTTAAGCAGCATCCGAGCTGGAGGGGAAAGGCCGTCTTGGTTCAGATTGTGAATCCTGCTAGGGGTAAACGGATTGATACTGAGAAAATACGCGGGGAAATCGAAGAAAGCTGCAGGAGGATCAACGAAGCTTTTGGATATCAACCAATTGTATATATTGATACTCCAATTTCGATAACTGAGATGAATGCTTATTACCATATCGCCGAGTGTGTAGTCGTTACAGCGGTTAGAGATGGTATGAACCTGACTCCCTATGAGTATATAGTATGTAGACAAGGTCCAAAGAAGAGCATGTTGGTTGTATCCGAGTTTATTGGATGTTCTCCTTCGCTTAGCGGTGCGATAAGGGTGAACCCCTGGAACGTCGAAGCGACCGGAGAAGCGCTGAACGAGGCTATCTCGATGAGTGATGCCGAGAAACAGCTGCGGCATGAGAAACATTTCAGATATGTTAGTACCCACGACGTTGCGTTTTGGTCGAGAAGTTTCTTGCAAGACCTGGAGAGGATATGCGTGGACCATTTCAAGAAAAGGTGTTGGGGATGGGGATCAGTTTTGGTTTCAGAGTTGTGGCGCTTGATCCCAACTTTAGGAAGCTTTCGATACCGAGCATTGTTTCGGACTACAAGAGGGCGAAACGCAGAGTTATGCTGTTGGATTACGATGGCACCCTGATGGTTTTACCTACTTTCCTGAGAAGACGTTTCAACCGGATCAGAATGGGCTTTTCCTCCACAGCCCGTTCCCTTCGTCAGAGATCTACAGGTCTCTTCCCGTCCGGGAAGAGATCCTTAAAGCTTTGCTGAACAGCGACCTCATCGGCTTCCACACGTTCGATTACGGATGTTTTCAAAAAATTGAATAATATATAAGGTGTTTTCATTTTTCTAGATAATTTTTATTTTGTTAGAAACTGTACAACTAATTATATTTAATAATCTATTTTGTAATTAGTTGAATAACGCTAATTTATAGTTTTAGTGATTTTTTAGACAAAACAATAATTTTTTTAATATGCGTGTTACAAAAAAACACTTAACATCATCTTATATTTAGTATCAGAGAGTAATAATATTCCTTTTGATATTCACATATCCAACAACAGCTTCCATATCAAACACGACGTACGACTGTTATACACCTTTACCTCAAAATAACATAATCCCACCTTTATTTCCTATGTTTCTCAGAATATGACCCTACAGTTCTGATAATGTCAAAAGAAACCATATAATCTACTTTTTCATCTCTATTTTTAATTGGTGATTTTTTCAATAAATCAAAAAGTTTAGGATATATATCTATAGGCATATATATATGAAAGGTTTAATCAAATTAAGCATGTTAATTGCCCATATTAGAAAAGTAAGATTGGCCAATTAATCTTTTATCTTTCTATTCTGTAATTAACTTTTTCATTACGAAGGAAACGTTATTTCTCATTTTGGTAAGAAAAACTTGGCTTCGGACTTGAGAAAAACATAATGGTCAGAGTAGATCTGTTAATCGAAATACAGGGATATATATGATATTACTGTAAAATACACATATGCGGCTGGAAACAGAGATTTTTTTTTTTTTTTTTTTGAAATTTAAATCTTATTGAGTTTGTTTTTTTGAAATTTAAATCTTATTGAGTTTGTTTTTTTGAAATTTAAATCTTATTGAGTTTGTTGTGGAGATTGTTCTTACTAATGGATCTTGAATAGCAGAAGATTGGTTAATCCCTGGATCCGAAACAACATCATATATTCTAATGGGATACTTATGAATTACACAGGTTTTGTGGATTCTTTTAGCCATTGAAGACAGGTAAAGATGATTTCTAGGTCGTACACGAATTTGTTAGACCTTGCGTCAGGAACTTCCTGTAATGGGGAGAGCCTAGTAGTAGTACTAGTAGCAGTAGCAGGAGGCTTCCTAGGGTGATGACAGTTCCTGGCAACGTCTCCGAGTTTGATGATGACGATCAAGCACATAGTGTCTCCTCCGACAATCCTTCCTCTTCCGATCGAATGATCATCGTAGCTAATCGTCTCCCCTTGAAGGCCGAGAGACTAAAAAACGGAAGCTGGAGTTTCACCTGGGACCAAGACGCGTTGTATCTGCAGCTCAAGGACGGTTTACCCGAGGATATGGAGGTCTTATACGTCGGATCTTTGACCGTCGATGTCGAATCACAGGAACAAGAGGAAGTAGCGCAGATACTGTTGGAAAAATTCAAATGCGTCCCCACATTCTTCCCACCTGATTTGCATTCCAAGTTTTACTACGGATTCTGCAAGAAGCAGTTATGGCCGTTATTCCATTACATGCTTCCGTTTTCACCTCAGGACGGAAAAAGATTTGATCGGTCTATGTGGGAGGCTTACGTGGCAGCGAACAAGCTTTTCTTCCAGAGAGTCGTCGAGGTTATAAACCCGGACGATGATTACGTCTGGATCCACGACTACCACTTGATGGTTTTACCTACTTTCCTGAGAAGACGTTTCAACCGGATCAGAATGGGCTTTTTCCTCCACAGCCCGTTCCCTTCGTCAGAGATCTACAGGTCTCTTCCCGTCCGGGAAGAGATCCTTAAAGCTTTGCTGAACAGCGACCTCATCGGCTTCCACGTTCGATTACGCTCGTCACTTCCTAGCTTGCTGCAGCCGGATGCTGGGGCTGGAGTATCAGTCTAAAAGAGGCTACATTGGATTGGAGTATTACGGGAGGACTGTGGGGATAAAGATCATGCCCGTGGGGATCGACATGGGTCGTATTCAGGCTGTGATGAGATGTTCGGAGGAGGAAGGTAAGGTGACGGAGCTCCGAAGGCGTTACGAAGGTAAGACGGTGTTGCTTGGGATCGATGACTTGGATGTTTTCAAAGGTATCGACCTGAAGCTTCTAGCGATGGAGCAGATGCTTAAGCAGCATCCGAGCTGGAGGAAAGGCCGTCTTGGTTCAGATTGTGAATCCTGCTAGGGTAAACGGATTGATACTGAGAAAATACGCGGGGAAATCGAAGAAAGCTGCAGGAGGATCAACGAAGCTTTTGGATATCAACCAATTGTATATATTGATACTCCAATTTCGATAACTGAGATGAATGCTTATTACCATATCGCCGAGTGTGTAGTCGTTACAGCGGTTAGAGATGGTATGAACCTGACTCCCTATGAGTATATAGTATGTAGACAAGGTCCAAAGAAGAGCATGTTGGTTGTATCCGAAGTTTATTGGATGTTCTCCTTCGCTTAGCGGTGCGATAAGGGTGAACCCTGGAACGTCGAAGCGACCGGAGAAGCGCTGAACGAGGCTATCTCGATGAGTGATGCCGAGAAACAGCTGCGGCATGAGAAACATTTCAGATATGTTAGTACCCACGACGTTGCGTTTTGGTCGAGAAGTTTCTTGCAAGACCTGGAGAGGATATGCGTGGACCATTTCAAGAAAAGGTGTTGGGGATGGGGATCAGTTTTGGTTTCAGAGTTGTGGCGCTTGATCCCAACTTTAGGAAGCTTTCGATACCGAGCATTGTTTCGGACTACAAGAGGGCGAAACGCAGAGTTATGCTGTTGGATTACGATGGCACCCTGATGCCTCAAAACTCCATTAATAAAGCTCCTAGCCAGGAAGTTATGAACTTCTTGGCTGCGCTTTGTGAGGACAAGAAGAATTCAGTTTTATTGTGAGCGGAAGAGGAAGGGAGAGCTTAGGCGAATGGTTCTCTCCGTGCAGAAACATTGGAATTGCAGCAGAGCATGGTTACTTCTTGAAGTACGTTTTAAATGTGTACAGTTCTTCTCCTTCAGTGTTAGTAACATAACATGCCTTTTGTCTATTTGTTAGGTGGCCAGGCAGTGAAAAGTGGGAAACATGTGGCCAGGAACTGATTTTGGTTGGATGCAGATCGTGGAGCCTGTGATGAAACAGTACACTGAATCTACGGATGGCTCTTCCTAGAGTAATGACAGTTCCTGGCAACGTCTCCGAGTTCGATGACGACGATCAAGCTTCCTCCGATAATCCCTCCTCCGTTTCCTCTGATCGAATGATCATCGTCGCGAATCGTCCCCTTGAAAGCCGAGAGACTAAACGGAACCTGGAGCTTCGCCTGGGATCAAGACTCGTTATATCTCCAGCTCAAGGACGGCTTCCCCGAGGATATGGAGGTCTTATACGTCGGATCTTTGAGCGTCGACGTCGTCGGCTCACACGAGCAAGAACACGTGGCGCAAATACTGTTGGAGAAATTCAAATGCGTCCCCACATTCTTCCCACCTGATTTGCATTCCAAGTTTTACTACGGATTCTGCAAGAAGCAGTTATGGCCGTTATTCCATTACATGCTTCCGTTTTCACCTCAGGACGGAAAAAGATTTGATCGGTCTATGTGGGAGGCTTACGTGGCAGCGAACAAGCTTTTCTTCCAGAGAGTCGTCGAGGTTATAAACCCGGACGATGATTACGTCTGGATCCACGACTACCACTTGATGGTTTTACCTACTTTCCTGAGAAGACGTTTCAACCGGATCAGAATGGGCTTTTTCCTCCACAGCCCGTTCCCTTCGTCAGAGATCTACAGGTCTCTTCCCGTCCGGGAAGAGATCCTTAAAGCTTTGCTGAACAGCGACCTCATCGGCTTCCACACGTTCGATTACGCTCGTCACTTCCTAGCTTGCTGCAGCCGGATGCTGGGGCTGGAGTATCAGTCTAAAAGAGGCTACATTGGGCTGGAGTATCAGTCTAAAAGAGGCTACATTGGATTGGAGTATTACGGGAGGACTGTGGGGATAAAGATCATGCCCGTGGGGATCGACATGGGTCGTATTCAGGCTGTGATGAGATGTTCGGAGGAGGAAGGTAAGGTGACGGAGCTCCGAAGGCGTTACGAAGGTAAGACGGTGTTGCTTGGGATCGATGACTTGGATGTTTTCAAAGGTATCGACCTGAAGCTTCTAGCGATGGAGCAGATGCTTAAGCAGCATCCGAGCTGGAGGAAAGGCCGTCTTGGTTCAGATTGTGAATCCTGCTAGGGTAAACGGATTGATACTGAGAAAATACGCGGGGAAATCGAAGAAAGCTGCAGGAGGATCAACGAAGCTTTTGGATATCAACCAATTGTATATATTGATACTCAATTTCGATAACTGAGATGAATGCTTATTACCATATCGCCGAGTGTGTAGTCGTTACAGCGGTTAGAGATGGTATGAACCTGACTCCCTATGAGTATATAGTATGTAGACAAGGTCCAAAGAAGAGCATGTTGGTTGTATCCGAGTTTATTGGATGTTCTCCTTCGCTTAGCGGTGCGATAAGGGTGAACCCCTGGAACGTCGAAGCGACCGGAGAAGCGCTGAACGAGGCTATCTCGATGAGTGATGCCGAGAAACAGCTGCGGCATGAGAAACATTTCAGATATGTTAGTACCCACGACGTTGCGTTTTGGTCGAGAAGTTTCTTGCAAGACCTGGAGAGGATATGCGTGGACCATTTCAAGAAAAGGTGTTGGGGGATGGGGATCAGTTTTGGTTTCAGAGTTGTGGCGCTTGATCCCAACTTTAGGAAGCTTTCGATACCGAGCATTGTTTCGGACTACAAGAGGGCGAAACGCAGAGTTATGCTGTTGGATTACGATGGCACCCTGATGCCTCAAAACTCCATTAATAAAGCTCCTAGCCAGGAAGTTATGAACTTCTTGGATGCACTCTGTGAGGACAATAAGAATTCAGTTTTCATTGTCAGCGGAAGAGGAAGGGATAGCTTAGGCAAATGGTTCTCTCCGTGCAAAAACGTTGGAATTGCAGCAGAGCATGGATACTTCTTAAAGTACTTTTCTTCTCTAGATTGTTTTTGTTGTAACTTATTCTCCTTCAATGTTAGTAACATGTCTTCTTTTTTTTTTAGGTGGCCAGGGAGTGAAGAATGGGAAACATGTGGCCAGGGAACCGATTTTGGTTGGATGCAGATAGTGGAACCTGTAATGAAACAGTACACTGAATCGACGGATGGATCTTCCATTGAAGTAAAAGATAGTGCTCTGGTTTGGCAATACAGGGATGCAGAACAAGGCTTTGGTTCTTTGCAAGCAAAGGAAATGTTAGACCATCTAGAGAGTGTTCTAGCTAATGAGCCTGTTGCAGTCAAGAGCGGTCACTACATTGTTGAAGTCAAGCCTCAGGTAAGTTTTTTTTTTCTGCTTGATCCAATCTTCTTCTTGGTACTTATTATTTTTTTTTTTTTTGTAAAGGGAGTGAGCAAAGGATCTGTGTCAGAAAAGATATTTTCATCAATGGCTGAAGAGGGGAGACCAGTTGATTTCGTGCTATGTATTGGAGATGACCGATCTGACGAAGACATGTTTGAGGCGATTGGTAATGCAATGTCGAAGAACCTGCTCTGCGGAGATGCTCTTGTGTTTGCATGCACAGTTGGACAAAAGCCAAGCAAGGCTAAATATTATTTGGACGATACGTTGGAAGTGCAGCAGAGCATGGATACTTCTTAAAGTACTTTTCTTCTCTAGATTGTTTTGTTGTAACTTATTCTCCTTCAATGTTAGTAACATGTCTTCTTTTTTTAGGTGGCCAGGGAGTGAAGAATGGGAAACATGTGGCCAGGGAACCGATTTTGGTTGGATGCAGATAGTGGAACCTGTAATGAAACAGTACACTGAATCGACGGATGGATCTTCCATTGAAGTAAAAGATAGTGCTCTGGTTTGGCAATACAGGGATGCAGAACAAGGCTTTGGTTCTTTGCAAGCAAAGGAAATGTTAGACCATCTAGAGAGTGTTCTAGCTAATGAGCCTGTTGCAGTCAAGAGCGGTCACTACATTGTTGAAGTCAAGCCTCAGGTAAGTTTTTTTCTGCTTGATCCAATCTTCTTCTTGGTACTTATTATTTTTTTTTTGTAAAGGAGTGAGCAAAGGATCTGTGTCAGAAAAGATATTTTCATCAATGGCTGAAGAGGGGAGACCAGTTGATTTCGTGCTATGTATTGGAGATGACCGATCTGACGAAGACATGTTTGAGGCGATTGGTAATGCAATGTCGAAGAACCTGCTCTGCGGAGATGCTCTTGTGTTTGCATGCACAGTTGGACAAAAGCCAAGCAAGGCTAAATATTATTTGGACGATACGTTGGAAGTGGCAAGCATGCTTGAATCTCTAGCTGAAGCATCAGATGCTTCAAATTTCTCAATGCGTGAACTTGATGGTGCTCTTTGATTCGGAAACCAGAGTCAATGCCAGGTTTTTGTTCTATTTGCTCTGTTTCTGCAACAAACGATGGTATCAATGAATAATGTGCATAGATGGCTAAAGAGATGATACAGACAAAGACAAGGAAAACAAAAGAAGAGACTTGTGTTTGGTCTTGTTGTGATTGAAAGAAAGGATAAAAGGGCGATGTGAAGTTTTGTTCTGTTCAGATGGTGTTTTGAGGAGCAAAAGACTGAGGAAAATAGCTGTGTGTCTGGTTTCTTTAAAATCTTTGCAGGATGTTGAAGTAAGAACAAGCAAAAGCTTTGGTCTTTATTTTCATTTCTAATATTATTTTTAAGATTGTAATTGGATGATCTTGGGAAACTTTGAAGAAAAAATGTTACTTCCTATGTTTCATAATAGATGATGTTTTAGAAAGTTTTCGTTGTTTCAAAATATACAATATTTTGGTATTTTTATGTTAATTTTAACTTTATTGAAAACTATGCAATCAATTAGTTGTTGCAGTCATTTCTGTAATTGGTTGAATAGTTTTTAAATTATATTTTTTAAACTATTTTTTTAGAAAAAAAAAGTAAATTTATTAATCTTTGTGCAATGAATCAAAACTTCATGTATTATGAAAAGGAGAGAGTATGCAAAGATAAGGGCATCTCCATTAGCTGTTTTAATGGGGTTTATGGGCTCGGTTTCATAGGCCCGGAAGGGAAAAAGAAAATAAATATTGGGCTATTTTCGGTGAACCGGGTCTTGTGAATGACCCCGTATGAGACGGGTTCAACACACGCACGCGCCACGCCGAGCTCGAAGTTACTGAGAGAGACGAAAGACCATTCATTTTCGTGTCTTTCTCAAATAGCTAGGGTTTCTCTCCGATAGGCGATTGAGAGGCGATTTCACGTGACGACGAGTTCCGGAGCTTTTCACCATCGAATCGACGAGGAACGATCTTCTCCACAAGCTCAGGTCAGTATCAAGTAGATTCTCCTTCTTATTTAAGCGTTTTTGGGATCTCGGGGATTCTTAATCGATCTAGGGTTTCGTACTAGGGTTCGAAATCGACATGGGGGTTTCGATTACTCGTCATGCGGGGTTGTATTTATCGAGTTAGGGTTGGTTAATCGGAGATTCAAATTGATTTTGGGGATTTAGGTTACAGATTCGAAATTGATTTGGGGATTTAGGGTTACAGTTCGAAATTGATTTGGGGGTTTTGGGATTACGGTTCAAAATCGATTTTGTGGGTTTCTTTTTATGGTTTTAAATCGTCATGAAGGGTTAATTGTTTCATTTTCATCATATTGATGAGTTTGAGGACTTTGCTAAATAACTTTGCTTTTCTTCTACAGATGGATCCCGCAGCAGAGAGAAGAGACACAAAGAGGAACATTGAGTACAACAACAGTTTACGATATGTGGCGGATTCAGAGTATGGGATTCCAACAAGGTGTTACTGTGGTGGGAGAATGATTGACGAGGTACAGAAGAAGGAGGAGTATGACACTCTTCCTGGGAAGCGCTTCTTCACCTGCATAAACTACGAGGTAAGGCTCAGTACTCAGTTGTCTTTACTCGTCAGCATCTCGTAGGTTTATGTTTTGTTTATGATGACTTCTGATATGTTTTTTATGGTTTCCCCAAGGCTGATGGGCTCCATTATCGTCAGCCTTGGGTGACTGGTGTCCAGGAAGAGATCGAAAAGCTGAGTAAGCGGTTGGAGGATGCTGAGCAGGTGATCAAGGAGGTGCCTATCCTCAATAAACAGATTGAGTCACTGGAGGTATGTGAACCTTCATTGCATAGCATAGTTCTTTCATTGCTTACATTGGTTTCATTGATTGCTGTTTCATTATAGTTTTATTACTTAGTTTCATTGCTTATTATTAACTCAGTTTCATTTGTGTGTCCATGTGCAGGAACAGGTTAAAATCCTCTCTGGACAGGTGGATGCTCTCACTGTGCAGGTCGGTGACCTGGAGATGGTCTGCTTTGATTGAAAAGCCAAGGTAAGACTCCAGTTCTATACGTTTCTCGTTTTTTTACAAAGTAGAACTATTATTGAACTAGGACTAAACTACAACCGAACTATAGCTATTATTGAACTAGGACTGAACTATAAGCTATAACTATTATTGAACTAGGACTGAACTATAACTTAATCAATGAGTTAGAGTTAGTTTAATGAATGCTCTCTGTGATGTTTGGTTTCCGTTTTGAAATGATTTGATGTGTAATGAATGCGGTGTGTGGAATAGTTGTTTAGTTGTTGGGAACTTAAGTATAATCAATGTTTGGTAGTTAGACTTAAAGCAAAAACTAGTTTAAAAACATAACACAAACCACTTATGAAAACACAAACACAAAGACAAACCACATCTGAAAACATTTCGCAGATCCACTTACAGAAACACAAACCACTTCTGAAAATACAAACACAATCCCAAATGGATCCTTCTTCCCTAAACCTATTAACCTCCCAGTGCAGTCAAACAGTTGGCTCGTCTGCTGTTCCTAAACCGCTTGAAAGGAGAAAGTGGACAACACAAGAAGACATTGTCCTCATCAGTGCCTGGTTGAACACCAGTAAGGATCCCATAGTTAGTAACCAGCAGAAGTTAGGGTCATTTTGGAAAAGAATAGAGGATTATTTTAATTCAAGCGCTCAGCTCACTGGCTTTGCTCCTAGAGAGTGGAGTCAGTGTAAGCAGAGGTGGGGAAGAGTGAACGAGCAGGTTTGCAAGTTCGTGGGAAACTATGAGGCCGCGTTGAAGGACCACGCAAGTGGCCAAAACGAGAATGATGTCATGAAGGCTGCTCATGACATCTTCTTAAATGACTATGGGTCCAAGTTCGGGCTTGAACATGCGTGGAGGGAACTTCGTTATAATCAGAAATGGAGATCAAACTCTAAAGAAGGTGCAAAGGAGAAAAGGAAGGAAGCTGCAGAGGTGGAACCTGAGTTCGAAGAGGTGAGACCTCCTAGTGTTAAAGCGGCCAAACGCAAGAAGCGTGGGAATGAAGCCTATGATCAATTACAGAGCATGCTAGGGGTGAAAGAGACCATTTCGAAGCAGAGACTCCTTGAGCGTCTCCTTGTCCGAGAGACACTTTCTGATATAGAAGTTTCTCTCAAGAACAAACTTGTCTCTGATTTGCTTTGATTGCTTCCTTGGTTGGTTTCTGAAATAGATTTATTATTAACTTGATAGCTTGCTTGATCTGCTTTAACTTGCTTGTTTAACTTAGCTAAAATGTTAAATGGTTTACTAACTTGTTCTCTTTTCTTTTGCAGGTCACGGGTTCTACTGGCTTCACGGGTTCTACTGTCTTCTCTACTGGCTTCACGTGTTTCAAAGGGTTCTACTGTCTTCTATACTGTCTTCTCTACCAATCAACTATCTCCTCTGTCTTCTCTACTTGTTCACGGGTTGTGTAGACTAGTTGTTTCAGTGTACTTGACAAGTGCAGTATTTTGTTTGTCTCTGCACTTGTCCATTTCATTCACGGGTTATGTAAGACGAACTGTAGGATGTGTCTCAACTTGTTTCCCTCACGGGTCAATGTAAAATGAACTCTATAAATTAAGTATCTCCTTGCTTCTCCATTTCACTTGCAACTTCTCTTGCATCAAATCCTCTCAACTTCTCTCTAGCCTTTTGAAAAGATCACGCACCCTCGAGGCCCCAACACCGACAAACATCTCAACGAACTCAGACCCCGAGATAGAGAAGAAAGGCACACCGGCTTCACCAGCGATGGCTTTGGCCAAGAGGGTTTTACCAGTACCGGGAGGACCAACGAGGAGGACGCCTTTAGGGATCCGGGCACCGACCGCAGTGAACCTCTCAGGCTTCTTGAGAAACTCCACCACTTCCATGAAGTCTTGCTTTGCTTCATCAACACCAGCCACGTCGTCGAATGTTACACCAGTGTTTGGCTCCATCTGGAACTTGGCTTTGGACTGACCGATCTGAAGCGGGAAGCCAGGCCCACCACCAGGCCACCACCACCGGAAGACCGTCTCGAGAGAAGAAACAAACCGCCAATGAGAATCACAGGGAAAGCTAGGTTCCCAATCAAGTTGAGCAATGGAGAGCCTTGGTCTTCCTGAGCATTATGTGCCGCGAAATCAATATTCTTCGCCCTCAGCTTCTGGAGAAGCTCCTGGCTCAGCCCCGGTAGCTGCACGCGTACGCGCTGGATCCTGTTACCCAGCTCAGGAGAAACAGCTTCCACAATGGCTATCGTCCCGTTCTCGTACAAATCTACTTTGTTAACTCTTCCTTTGTCTAAATACTCGAGGAACCTGGAGTATGACATCCTAGACGAAGAGACCTCTTGCTCATCTGCTGCATTTGCTTTACCAGTTTTGAGCAAGCTCACTCTGCTGCTGCGTTTCCGAGTAAAAGCTTAAAGAAGCTCTACGTGCTTCGTGTTTGTTCACATCTAAAGAAGCCTTCACAATAGATGTCCTGTTAGGTGAAGCAGACGTTGAGGAGAGTCTAAACTGTTTAGACCTTTGTTTGGTTGCGTGGAGATAGTCCGTTCCCGATAAGACAAGCCGATGAAGCAGCCATTTGCACTATACATCAATTTTAATCAAAGTTTATGGTAAAAGTATAACAAGATCCAAACGAAGAGCAGAATGACCTTGAACATGCAAGTTTATGGTAACAGTATAATCAACGTGAGAGACCAATAGCGACGCATGTGAACAGAGATTGGAACCTATCTATGCTCCAAAACTATAACCTATCAAAATAGCTATTAAGTGTAAAATCATGCACACGAAGACGGAGATTACAGAGGGACAGACCAAAGTAAGGCGAAGAAAAGCTGCTTGAGATTGCAAAGATGAGTGAGAAGAGAATCAAACCTGTGGAAAATTGGTAGACGAAGGAGGGCTTATGTGAAAGAAGATTGTTCGGACAAAGAGAACTAAGAGGAGTTGGGTTTTGAAGACAAGACATGTGGTTTCTGAACATCTTACGTGTCTTCCTCTCAGTGGCTAGTTTCACTTTGATTTTTCAACCTTATAAAATAAAAACAATTCCTATATGTATTTTGTTCCCATCATTACAAAATTGTACAGAATTAAAGACTGTGACATCTAACTGTTTACAATATTTTAAGTAAATACATATGATCTTAGGGAAAAAGATTTTAATTCATCAATTATTTTAAATTAGCACTTTTAATACCTAACTACAACTTATGCAGATTTATTCCCAAAGTCATTATTAATTATGCTTTAATAAATCAGACGTTAACTCATCGTTAGAGGCGTTAATCTATTCTTAAAATAGCGGTGTACTTATTGATAAAAGTATGGTTAAACTATTATTTCTTTTATCTTTATCATTATGTAGAATATTATTTATTATCTTTATCTTAATTAGGCTATATTTAAATTCCAATTGAAAGGCGCAAAAGATGTAAAAACAAAAAATATCATGCTTTTGGGAGGATCAATCTAGTTATAATTAAAAAGGAGAAGGGAGCGACTTTTGCTTTCAAAACTCAAGAACCCTAAAATTGATTTTCTCAGAGAAATTTCCAATCAGATTATATATGTATATTAGTTAGGCATCTTTGGTTTGATTTACCTCGTGCTTTTGAAAATGGTATCTACTATTCAATTGTTCATAATGATTATTGAAATATTTAAGCTCATCTACCCATGAGCACATTATCTCCTCGTCAAACTCATGTTGATTGTCTCCTGCATATTCGTTGATTGTTTCTTGCAGCGAAAGCAACGGCATGTGAATGGGGAACATCCTCCTCGGTGATGATGACAAGTTGGTATTCTTCATGTCCGGTGTTTGGCTATACTAGAGCATGTGTATTATTGGATAGCAAAGGATGATCATCAATGTAAGAAGAAGAAGGTGTTTGGATCTCTCGAAGAGGGCTGTGAAAACCTTGAGCCAAGTTGCGCCTGATTTGGAGAATGAAGTAATGATAATACCATTAAAATTATTATTTTTAGAGTTAATTGACTTAATTGGTTTTGAGTTAAAGAAAAATTCAAAACGAAAACGATCCAAAGAAAAATTAATCCACTGAAGAAACAATAATGTGGTTTCGAGAGTTATGTAGAAACCAGAAACAATGCAAAGCCAAACATAAATACTGTAAACCAAAAATCTAAAAACAGAGTAAATCGTTTTCTTTATAAAACTGAGTTAACAAAATAATCTCAAGTGGAATGTGAAGAACACAAGCTAGGAAGAGAAGCCAAATTCTCCTTGTGATGCTTGAGAAGGTTGAGAAGTTTGAGAAACTCCAAATGACGAAGACTCTCCCTACAACAAACAATCAAAGTTTTACACTGAGAAAAAATTGACAACACAATAAGAAAAGAAGTTAAACGAGACAAACAACCTGTGCTTTCCTTGGACGACCTCTTGGACTCTTAGGTGGAGGAGCTGCAGTGGGATTAGGACACCTAGTCTTGTTGTGACCTTCTGCGACAGTTTGAGCATGTTCCCACCACGACCATGTCGTGTAAGCTTATGTGGATTAGTGGCTGACTCATGAGGACCTTTCCTCCTAGCATGTGTATTAGGCCTTCCTCGATTGAATCTTGAAGGAGGAGGTAGCATGGGTACGACCTAAGCGTGGCCACAGTTTCATACCTTGAACCGGCTTCATGCCAGTAGAATATAGTTGGCCATGTAGAGGTGAGGTAGTAATCTGATACATAATTATTGAGATTCAGCTTTGTTGTTGTGATGACACACATAGCATGCATACAAGGTAGTCCATTCAACTGCCAATAGCCACAACCGCATGTTTTCTCCTCCATATTTACGGTGTAAGCATCACTGTGATACTCTATTTCATGTGAATGTCCTGTGGTCATATACATGATGCAATCCTTAGCTTTCTGCCTGTTAAGTTCAATCTCCTTATCGCTCTTGGTGTGACCCTCTTATTCCACCTATTAGTTAACAAAGTCCGCTTTGCATTCCTGACCATATTCTTTCTCCTAACCTCTGTCAGCATATCGGCTTCCTCCTTGACTCTCTAACACTCTATTGAAGGACTCGGATAAGTTGTTTAGATTGTCATTGCAAAAGCGATCCAAGCTTAAAGAGCGCCGAGACCATGTTGTTGGAGCAGTACTTCGAGAGACTCATAAGCTCCAACATTGTACTTCTTCGTGCCTCAAGTTATCCCTAAAAGCTTCGGTGTGTAGCTCCTTGCTATTTTCCAGAAAAGGCGCTCAAGCTCTATGTCTTTGTTTGTCTTCTTCCAATTCTCAAGAACGTGTCGAGCACACATCCTATGCTCAGCTTTAGGAAGCTCTTCATGAACCGCATTTAGTATACCTGTCAAGCAAATAACATATACATAAGTATAAATCATTCCAACAATATTTAAAATATATATATATATATATATATATATCTGTGTTTGTCGAGATTATTGTACAGTTTGATCCATCTTCAAGCCCCAAATCATTTTCAAGAGTTGCACAAACCATAGCCAATTAGGATTGTCCTCCACTTCAACCACAGCCCAGGCAATAGGAAATATTCTATTATCTCCATCTCTGCCAACTGCAGCTAGCATTAGCCCTTTATATCCCATTTCATAACAGCATCTAATCCAATGATCGGCTACATGACTGCCTCCAAGAAGTTTTCAAGGCTTCAAAGCAAACATAACGACGGTAAAATCTTTGAATGCTTCCTGGCACTGGTCCTGGGATTGTCTCAACCTCCATTGTTGATCCCACATTTGATTTAAGAACCTCTTCTTGGTAATCCCAAAGTCGAGCAAAGTGAGCTTCATGTCCAGCCTTTCTTCTGAAAGCACTGATTTAGCTCTTCGATATTGTTCGGTGAGACAATCATATTGTACTCCCTCTTTATCTCATCCACCATCTCCTGTGACTTAATTTTAGGATTAATTCTAAGCCTCTCCTCAAAAGTTGCCCAATTGTTCCACTCTTCAAAAGCTTTGTGTAAGGATCTTACCCAAACATGACTGTCATTGTACACTTTCACCATTAACTTGTTTCTGCCTCTCTCAAAGGAACAATAGACCCTCCAAGGACACTTTTTCTACATGTTGTGTACAGTGGGCACCAAGCCGATCAGATGAAGACTTGTAGAACTTAATATCATATTGTGTCTTCAAAGAGTACTTGAGAACAGCTACTTGAACTCCTCAGCAGTGTTAAAGTCTTTCCTAGTGCAAGAATGTCATCAGGCCCGTAGTTGAATTGCCTACCTTCTTCTTCCACATCACGATCATCACTGAATAAAGGATCTGGAATGTGATCATCGTCCCCAAATATCATCGCCCTGTCATCGTTAGCATCATACAAATCATCTCCATCTTCTTGTGCAACAGCTTCAAAGTGAGAAGACAAGTCAGTCTCTCCAACCTCTACTAATAACACATTCTCCTTATATCCAGCCCTATCTTCAACTATAACCTCACAATCATCTCCCTCAGAGATGAAGAAGAATCGACTCGCAATCACCTCTTCATTATGAATCTCTTTTTCTTCAACAATATTAGTTACTCTTTCTTCAACAACAACAGGGCTATAACAAAAATTAACGTATTTAAATCAAACAAAAAATTACTGAACTCAGACATGATACAACAGAGCTTAACTGGTTACCTTTCAATCTCTGTGAATTAGGAATTGTGGGCTCGGCATAAAGAGGTGGTGCCCTCTAAACCGAAAGTTTATTCCGTTTACCACTAGGGTTTCGAAGAACGTTTTCACTATACTGATTCAAATTGCTCGAGAAAATCAATTTTAGGGTTCTTGAGTTTTGAAAGCAAAAGCCGTGTTCCTTTCTCCTTTTTTAATTATAATTAACACCTCTAACGATGAGTTAACGTCTGATTTATTAAAGTCTAATTTTGCATAATTAATAAGAAAATTACTATAATAGCATACATTAGTTGAGATATGACTAGAATAGCATATATTTTTAAAAATTGCTAGAATATTTTCAGGTTTCTAGTAAATTACAATAAAACCCTTATTTAATTTTGTTAGTGTTGATATAAATTTTAATTATTAAATCCGTCCTAATAAGACAATCCACGTCATTATTTTGTGTCATCAATATTGACGGAATATCAACCGTCTCATATCTCCGATGAATAGGGAAAAGAAGTGTTTGCGATTTCGTTAAACCCTAGATTTGAAATAAACTCGTTTTGAACTCTCGTTTCAAATTGTTTGCGATATCGTCTTCTCCGTTATCATCTTCGCCGACCTCGTTAAACCCAACCGTCTCGATATCATCTTTGTCGGACCATCGTCTCGTATCGGCTCTCCATTCTCTTCTCTCAAGTTTCTACTTGTCATTATCTACGACATCTTCTCCGGTATGTTGTGGCTTAGTTTGACTTACTGTGACCGTTTAATTTACAATGAGGCTGAGTTATAGACTATGTTGTAGAGTTATTGGATAGTGTGGCTGAGTTGAGTTTGATTTACGTTGTGAAAATATAGATTTCCATTTGGCTGAGTTATAGATTATGTTGTGGCTGAGTTATTATTATGATATGGCTGAGTTATTGATTATATTGTTGAGTTATTGATTATAATGCGGTGAGTTATTGATTATGATTTGGTGAGTTAATTATTTTGTTGTGGCTGATTTTTGTTTATTAAGACGCGTTATATTGTGGCTGGGTTATATATTTTGTTTCGGCTGAGTTTTGTTTCTATTGCGACTGATTTATATATGTGTGTTTTAGGATCGATGGCTATTTCGAAGATCAAGCACGGGACTATCCTCCACGACTTTCTGTGAAGGGGCTTCAAACTAGAAAATAAAGAGATTAATCACAATATGCATATGGGAGAATTCCTACGTCGAGAAAATTAGGACTGGATGTGTGGGATCACTGGCGAAGTCCTCTTGGAATTATTGTTAAGCTGGGCAGGCGTGTGGTCTGGTAAGCTGGCCTATCTCTCTACTATACGACTTGGTAGGCAAGAAGGAGATTTGGAGTCTAGTTGGTAATGAACCTATCGATTTAGTTTAAGCGGGTGAGATAAGCTGGGTTAAACACGGATCCGGTGCCAACAGAAAGTTTTGAACGACCAATTGGAAGGAGGTGTTGAATGTGTTGGCTGAAGCAGGACCAAAGTTAGATGAACCGAGGGTAGCGTTAAGTCCTGTCGTGGAGTTTTGATCAGCGTAAATGGCTAGGGTTGTTACTTCTTGCCATGGGACTTTATGCTTTGCATCATAATTCTAGGATACCGCTTTGAAAGTGCAAAAGAGTATTCGACGATGAAGCCATGATGACGTATCCATGGGGTCGGGCAGCATATGAAGTTCTTATTGACTCTATTAAGAGGTTGGATCCACAAGGAAGGTCATACACCATAAGCGGTCCGAAGGGCGTGTTGTTGGTTTGGTATGAGTCTGTCACTTGTTTTGGAAGCGTTTTGGGAGAGTGGTCAATGAGCAAGAAGTTCCTCTTTTCGATGGGGTGGAAAGCGTACCATACAAGTTTTGATCTTGTATGCATGCGAGGAGATTAGAGAACATGGCGAGGTAAGGTGTCGGTGATTTATTATTTATTCGTTGGTGAGTGATAAGTACTTATCTATTAAGGGGTGGGGTTTTGGTATTAGTTATTTGATGGCTAAGATAGTGTTTATATGGTGGTTGGGTTTTGGTACTTGTTGGTGAGTTATTAAATTTTACGTCGAGTTATTTGTTCTTTCTGACTGAATTATTTGTTCTTTATGGCTGAGTTATTTGTTCCATCTGGCTGAGTTTTTGTACTTTGTGGTGAGTTATTAAATTTTACGGTGAGTTATTTGTTCTTCTGGAAGTTATTTGTTGTTTATGGCTGCGTTATTTGTTCCATCTGGTGAGTTTTAGTACTTTGATGACTGAGTTATTTTGTTTTGGTGGCTGGTTTTGTAGGTGCGGGAGAAAAATGGTTATGAAGGACTCCATAGAAGAGATGTTTCCTCAGGCGGGATGAATCGAGACGACCACGACTCGTGAACTTGATAACGGACATATATCTGGTCGGTTTGTTAGAGGTTTTGGGTAACACCGTAAAGCAAACAAACAAAGGCTGATGGTTCGTCAAAGGCTGAACCACCCATTAAAGCGAAGAAAGTGAGCAGCATTGTTGAGGATGAAGGCTGCGTGGAGGGAACCGTTATAATCAGAAATGGAGATCAAACTCTAAAGAAGGTGCAAAGGAGAAAAGGAAGGAAGCTCAGAGGTGGAACTGAGTTCAAGAGGTGAGACCTCCTAGTGTTAAAGCGCCAAACGCAAGAAGCGTGGGAATGAAGCCTATGATCAACAGAGCATGCTAGGGGTGAAAGAGACCATTTCGCAGAGACTCCTTGAGCTCTCTTGTCCGAGACACTTTCGATATAGAAGTTTCTCTCAAGAACAAACTTGTCTCTGATTTGCTTTGATTGCTTCCTTGGTTGGTTTCTGAAATAGATTTATTATTAACTTGATAGCTTGCTTGATCTGCTTTAACTTGCTTGTTTAACTTAGCTAAAATGTTAAATGGTTTACTAACTTGTTCTCTTTTCTTTTGCAGTCACGGGTTCTACTGGCTTCACGGTTCTTCACTGTCTTCTCTACTGGCTTCGGTTTCAAAGGGTTCTACTGTTTCTATACTGTCTTCTCTACCAATCAACTATCTCCTCTGCTTCTCTACTTGTTCACGGGTTGTGTAGACTAGTTGTTTTGTACTTGACAAGTGCAGTATTTTGTTTGTCTCGACTTGTCCATTTCATTCACGGGTTATGTAAGACGAACTGTAGGATGTGTCTCAACTTGTTTCCCTCACGGGTCAATGTAAAATGAACTCTATAAATTAAGTATCTCCTTGCTTCTCCATTTCACTGCAACTTCTCTTGCATCAAATCCTCTCAACTTCTCTCTACAACCATTTCTCTCAACTTCTCTATACAACAAATCTGAACTTCTCTTTTAAAAACACTTAATCAACTTCTTTTAAAAACACTTAATCAACTTCTTTGTTTCCATTGATTATGTAAACATATCTCTTTTCTTATTTGTTTTTACTTCTTTTGAAAAACCTATATCTTTTCTAATTTGATTCTATAAACCTATCTCTTTTCTAATTTGTTTCTCTACTTTTATATTTTTCTATTTCTAAACACTCAACCAAATTTCAAGATAATGTCTTCCTCATCGTCGATGCCATAGATGATAAAATAGAAGCTTTTGAAGACATGTTCGACCAACAATTTGATCAAATGTATGACTCAATAGTTCATGGTGCAGCCAGCGAAGAAACGAGCTTATATCGAAGAGAGCGGAACAAGGACACAATCAACTATGGAACGACTATTTCGGTGAAAATCCTACATACGGCCGAATTGTTTAGCGCCGCGAATGAACAAGCCATTGTTCCTTAGCATCGTCGATCGCCTAAGTAATGAAGTTCCATACTTTCAACA
This sequence comes from Brassica carinata, assembly GCA_016771965.1. Taxonomy (NCBI): domain Eukaryota; kingdom Viridiplantae; phylum Streptophyta; class Magnoliopsida; order Brassicales; family Brassicaceae; genus Brassica; species Brassica carinata. The sequence goes on from CM028688.1 coordinate 3,371,021, forward strand.
AAAAAAATGCTCGTAAGGTACGGGCTATCTCACAGACCGCAAGTGTAACGGCAGTTATCGTTATGCGGGCATATCACGTCGGAGATACGCGGTGACGAATATCTCCGCCAGCTGAAAGTAATCGCACTTTTATGTTTGGATAATTTCACCACCGCGATAATACAATTGTATGGAGACGCAGTATCTAAGACCTACATCGGATGATCTTCAACGATTGCTCGATGAAGGAGGAAATAAGATGTATGAACAATTTCACGTAGCCTTTTGAGCGATTTGTATTTGACTTTAGCTAATGGTATGTTTAATATAACCCAGCTGCATCGTTTACATAAACCAGCCGTTTCACTTAGATAACCCAGTCAAACCACAAACATACCCTAAAATCGAAGGGTTTAATATAACCGAGCGGATCGTTTATAAACCAGCCGTTTAAACAGATAACCAGCCAACCACACATACCCTAAAATTGGGAAATGTACTTTAAAAGTTATTATAAATTAATATTATGAGTTTTAGATGAATATATAACCAACGAATGTGTATACTTCATTGAATTTACAAGTTTCGAATTGATAATGGTCTTGAGGTATAGGTTGTCTTACAAACACTTAAAACCTTATGTAACTATATAGGTGTTGAGCGCACCAAATACAAAGTATACCATATAATTTTTTCAACTGAATTTGTGTAATTTCTTATATTTTATAGTGGTACCTAAACCATAAACACTATATCCTAAACACTAACCCCCAAATACTTAACCCTAAACCCTAAAACATAAAATTTTCCTAAACATAAACTCAGCCGTAATGACGACATTTCAGTAGTTGAACTTGGAAATATGTTTGTGCGGGAACTTGAAAATATTTTTAGCCCATAGCTGGTCCAGCTCATATATAGATGTAATAAAGTAACTTTTTCAGAAGAAAAGTTGGGATTAGAGTTCTTAAAGAAAAGTGTACCTTCGCTCATAGTATCGTGGCTCTTAAATAGTCATTACAATGTAACTGAAACACTAACTCACCTTCTACATTTTGAGGATTTTCTACTGAAAGAGAGATTCAACACTCTGAAGTTTGGGAATTTTTAATCGCGTTGCGGATCGATGTTTAGATCATCAAATGTGGTTCTGAAGAGGGATGCTAACTAGAGTCGGCTTGCTCTCGTAGATATGTTCAATAACTCAGCCGTACGCGTCAATAACTCAGCTTGTACGTCAATAACTCAGCTTGTACATGTAAATAACCCAGCCACATTATTTAGTTAACTCACCTTTCATATAACTCGGTCTTTAAATGTCAATTACTCGGTAGTAAATAAAAACATTAAAACCAATAACTCGGTACGTAATACAACCAATAGTCTACATAATTCAAATCAATACATCAGCATTAAATCGGACAGTTTTCACATTATGACCACTCGTTACAAGCGAGAACATGTGTGTTCTTTTCTAGGGCGTTTGTTTTCGTCAACCTCTAAAGCGATTTCATCCTATTTTTCTTAGGCCTTCCGGTGACGGCATCGAATAGGCGGAAAGCATGGTAGGTTAACCACGTTATCTGGGCGGTTGCTGAATCAACCGGCATGACTGAATGAGCATATCGCTCACCAAATAAGCTGGTATAATAAGGACTGCCGCGGGGATATCGAGACATTCACGGACTCGCGACCGCAATTGCATGCGAACATGGAATTCTCGTTCGGCACGCATGTGCACTTTCTCCTTCCAGTTAACAACATGCAAAGACTCACGGAAGATCCATATGTAACTTCAGTATGATGAGCATCGATCCTTTGTACCGTCAGCGATCCGTGGTAGTAACACGACCTATTATAGATAAACAATGAAAAGCATTACGGTGACTTATTAAAGTTACGGTAACTTATACAATATAATGGTGACTTATGCAATCTATGTGGTGACTTAGGCAATCTTTTGGGCTGACTTATGCAATCTTTGGTGACTTATGTAACTAACTATAATGTGGGGTGACTACCTGGCTTCACGGGTTCTCTGTCTTCTCTACTGGCTTCACGTGTTTCAAAGGGTTCTACTGTCTTCTATACTGTCTTCTCTACCAATCAACTATCTCCTCTGTCTTCTCTACTTGTTCACGGGTTGTGTAGACTAGTTGTTTCAGTGTACTTGACAAGTGCAGTATTTTGTTTGTCTCTGCACTTGTCCATTTCATTCACGGGTTATGTAAGACGAACTGTAGGATGTGTCTCAACTTGTTTCCCTCACGGGTCAATGTAAAATGAACTCTATAAATTAAGTATCTCCTTGCTTCTCCATTTCACTTGCAACTTCTCTTGCATCAAATCCTCTCAACTTCTCTCTACAACCATTTCTCTCAACTTCTCTATACAACAAATTCTCTGAACTTCTCTTTTAAAAACACTTAATCAACTTCTTTTAAAAACACTTAATCAACTTCTTTGTTTCCATTGATTATGTAAACATATCTCTTTTCTTATTTGTTTTTTTACTTCTTTTGAAAAACCTATATCTTTTCTAATTTGATTCTATAAACCTATCTCTTTTCTAATTTGTTTCTCTACTTCTTTTATATTTTTCTATTTCTTTTCTAAACACTCAACCAAATTTCGAAGATAATGTCTTCCTCATCGTCAGATGCCATAGATGATAAAATAGACGAAGCTTTTGAAGACATGTTCGACCAACAATTTGATCAAATGTATGACTCAATAGTTCATGGTGCAGCCAAGCGAAGAAACGAGCTTATATCGAAGAAGCGGGAACAAGGACACAATCAACTATGGAACGACTATTTCGGTGAAAATCCTACATACGGGCGAATTGTTTAGCGCCGCTGAATGAACAAGCCATTGTTCCTTAGCATCGTCGATCGTCCTAAGTAATGAAGTTCCATACTTTCAACAAAAAAAATGCTCACGTAAGGTACGGGCTATCTGCACCGCAAAAGTGTACGGCAGCCTATCATTATCTTTGGCATATTGTCAGCGGGAGATACGTGTGGCGAATATCTCCGCCAGCTGAAAGTCTGCACTTTTATGTTTGGATAATTTCACCACCGCGATAATACAATTGTATGGAGGCAGTATCTAAGAAGACCTACATCGGATGATCTTCAACGATTGCTCGATGAAGGAGAGGTACGCGGGTTTCCAGGGATGATAGGCAGCATTGACTGTATGCATTGGGAGTGGAAGAACTGCCCAACGACTTGGAGGGGACAGTACACACGTGGTTCAGGAAAGCCGACAATTGTCTTAGAAGCTGTGGCATCATATGATCTTTGGATATGGCACGCATTCTTCGGACTACCAGATACTCTCAGCGATATTAATGTTCTCGATCGGTCACCAGTTTTCGATGATATTATACACGGTCAAGCTCCTAAATTTACTTTCAAGGTGAACGGCCACACTTATCGTAAGGCGTACTACCTTAGCAATGGAATTTATCCGAAATGGTCAATATTTATCCAATCCATCACACTTCCTCAAGGCCCTAAAGCAGAGTTATTTGTTGAGCGTCAAGAATCAGTCAGAAAAGATGTCGAACGTGCCTTTGGAGTTTTGCAATCAAGGTTTGCAATAGTTAAAAACCCAGGATTACTATGGAACAAGGAAAAACTAGGAAGGATTATGAGAGCTTGTATCATATTACACAATATGATAGTAGAGGACAAACGAGACACACACCCTCGATATGATACATCTTACTTCGAATCCGGAGAGTCAGCGAAATTCGAGGTTGATGTCTTCTCTCAACAAAAGCCTTTCGATGCTCGATTAGCGTCACACTCGCAATGAAATTCGGGATCAACAGATACATAATCGTTTAAAAGCCGATTTAGTTGAAAATTTATGGCAAATGTTTGGTAATCAAGATGAATAATCTTTGTATGTTCATGCTTTTATTGAATAAAATCTTTTTAAAATTTTTAAAAATATTATTTTTAATATTTTTATTCCTAAGTACTTCATATTCAGGTTCACTAATGGAAAAACAGAGTTTATAGAGGTTCATCACTATTCACAGTTCCATAAAAAATATTAAAAAAATTGAATGAATCCCAAGAGAGGGTTCACTAATGGAGATGCTCTAGGATGTTCACCATTGTTGAGAAATTTTCAATATATTTTTTCTTGTTTTTCATGTGTAGTTCTGAGCCCAGTTCAGTAGCCTATTGGGCCCTACGTATTTTGTCGCTTACTGTCGGATTGCTTTTTCAAGATTTTCATTAAATTCCTTCGCCCTCTTTTTTTTTTTTGATTGGTTGCGTTGCATTGATGAGTGAGCTTTGCAAATGAAAAGAAAAGTCCAATGGAGAAGAAAACTGATGGGAAGATGAAGAGTGTGGCTTCGATTCCGGATAACTATGTATCCATCCTTCAGCTTCAGGAGCGCTGGATGAAGGAGAAAGAGGGGAAATACAATGAAACAGACTTGGGAGTGAAGCAGCAGCAGCGAGTTAGACAACGAAGGAGAGAAGAAGAAGAACCAAGGGTGAAGAAGCTCGAGGGAAAGAGTTTAGGAGGAACTGTTCATGTCAATCCTCGGGAAAAGGAACCAAATTGCGTTGAGAAAGAAGAAACTGAGGTCTCTGCAGTTGTGAGCAAGGAGGAGAAGGAAGATGGAGAATATTTGAAAGAGAGAAAGAAGAAATGGTCTAAGAAGAAGAACCAAGGTGGTTCTGTGAAGGAGGTTGGATCCAAAGCGTACGCCCCGAAGGAGATTCCAGGAGAGAATACTGTTCAAAACAGAGAGAATGCTGCTGCTAGTGCTGTAGAAACTCAGTTTCAGCATCTCCAGATCAAGAAGAGAGTGGAAGAGGATCGACAAGTCCATGGACCTGCGAGATTGAACAGAGGACATTACCGAAACCAAAATCATGAAGCAAGGACCATGGTGTGGGTGAAGAAGGGAGAGAAGTAGAGAACAATGCAGCTGGTGGTGGGAATGGCTTCAACGTTTAAAGGTTGGAACTTGGATAGTTTTGTGAACAGGGTTTGGTTCCTGTTCCTTTGGGGATGCATTGTATTGTATATAAATCGTAAATAATCTTGAATCTAAGAGCATGATTATGGTACCCATTTAACTGATGCCTGCACAACTCTAAGCACTTTGAATCATTGGATTCCTTTTCCAGTTTTAGTGTCAAGTCTCTTACAACAATGCATCAGTGCTTCTGAATCTGAGACAACTATTGAACACACTTGCAGACATAGATCTTTATATATATACTTCAACTAGGCAGATTAAGATTTTACTTGTTACACAGTATGGGGAAGTATCTATACTCAAGAGATATACACAGAGATATTCAAGGTCTCTTTACTCAGACAGAAGCTGGTGTTGGTGTTGAGGTTGAGGTTGAGGATGTAACACGGTTTTCAGGTGGGATTTCTGTAAACTCAGACAAGATTCCTCGGAACTCATCACCTGACATAGTCTCTTTCTCCAAAAGTACTTCAACAATCTTGTCCATGGCTTCACGGTTGTTCCTTATGTGCCCCAAAGCTATCTCGTACGCCCTGTCTGACAGCGTCTTCACCGCTGAATCAATGTCATTTGCAAGCTTCTCAGACATTGAGTTTCTTGCCATCATCCTCATGATCACATCGCTTTGAGCTGATGAGTCCATCAACGACCATGGTCCGATTTCAGACATTCCAAATGTTGTCACCATCTGCAAGATTTGTATATGAGCATAACTAGTTTGGGCTAACAGAAGAAGAAAAAAGAAGTGAAGCTAGAGATACCTGCTTAGCTAAACCAGTGATCTGTTGCAAGTCACCAACTGCACCAGTAGTCACCTCAGGCTCACCAAAGATGACTTCTTCAGCGGCTCTACCACCGAGTCCACCAACGATTCTTGCAAATAGTTGCTGTTTGGAGATTAGAGTTGGATCATCTGAAGGAATGAACCAAGTCAGACCTCTCGCTTGTCCTCTTGGAATCAATGTGACCTTTTGGACAGCATCATGCCCTGGAGTCAACGTTCTGCAAGAAAACAAAAAGAAAGAGCTCTAGACAACACACACACAGACACACATGCTTCTGATCTGAGTCTGACTTACCCACAGACGGCATGGCCAACTTCATGGTAAGCAACCAAGCTTTTGCTCTTCCCATCTGTCATGACAGTTCCTTCCATCCCAGCTACAATTCTATCAATAGAGTCATCACTCTCTTTAGATGATATCGCCGTCTTTCCACGTCGTCCAGCCAATATGGCAGCCTCGTTCAAGAGGTTTGCAAGATCAGCTCCACTAAAACCAGGCGTTCTCATGGCTATTACTTCTAGTGAAACACCATCCTCGAATTTCTTATTCCCGGAATGAACCTTGAGTATCTCTGTTCTTCCTTTAACGTCTGGAACGTCAACAGACACCTGCATAAAGAACAACACACGTTTAAGCAACCAGCAGTGGAAGAAGATCTAAGGAAAGAGTCACAAAGCATTCTACGTACCTGCCGGTCAAAACGGCCTGGTCTAAGCAAGGCAGAGTCAAGAATATCTGCTCTGTTGGTTGCAGCAACTACGATGACACCAGTGTTACCTTCAAAACCATCCATCTCCGTCAAGAGCTGATTAAGCGTCTGTTCTCTTTCATCATTACCTCCACCAATTCCGGTTCCTCTTTGCCTACCAACAGCATCTATTTCATCCACAAAGACAATGCAGGGAGCGTTTTCCTTGGCCTTTTTGAAAAGATCACGGACCCTTGAAGCACCAACACCGACAAACATCTCAACAAACTCAGACCCCGAGATTGAAAAGAAAGGTACACCAGCTTCACCAGCAATGGCCTTTGCCAGGAGGGTTTTCCCCGTACCAGGAGGACCAACAAGGAGAACACCTTTCGGGATTCGAGCACCAACCGCAGTGAACCTCTCAGGCTTCTTCAGAAACTCCACCACTTCCATGAAGTCTTGCTTGGCTTCATCGACTCCAGCAACATCATCGAAAGTTACACCTGTGTTTGGCTCCATCTGGAACTTTGCTTTGGACTGACCGATCTGAAGTGGGAAGCCAGGACCGCCAGGACCACCCATTCCACCAGAGGACCGTCTCGAGAGAAGGAACAAACCACCAATCAGAATCAGAGGAAACGCAAGATTCCCGATCAAGTTGAGTAACGGAGAGCCTTGGTCTTCCTGAGCACTATGTGCTGCGAAGTCAATATTCTTTGCTCTCAGCTTCTGGAGAAGCTCTTGACTCAACCCCGGTAGCTGCACGCGTACACGCTGAATCCTGTTACCCAGCTCAGGAGAAACAGCCTCCACAATAGCTATTGTCCCGTTCTCATACAAATCTACTTTATCAACCCTTCCTTTGTCTAAATACTCGAGGAACCTGGAGTAAGACATCCTTGACGAAGAAACACCTTGTTCATCTGCGTTTGCTTTCCCACTTCCAAGCAAACCGACTCCAGCAGCTGCGGCAGCGTTTCCAAGCAAAAGCTTGAAGAAGCCTCTTCTCGCTTCATGTTTGTTCACATCCAAAGAAGCCTTCACAAGAGTAACTTTAGATGTCCTATCAACTGAAGGAAACGTTGAGGAGAGTCCAAGCTGTCTAAACCTATGTTTAGTTGCGTGGACAGACAATCCGCTCCCTATAAGACAAGACGTTGAAGCAGCCATCTGCACTATACATCAATTTTTTAATCAAATTTTTATGGTAAAAGTATAACAAGATCCAATGACCTTGAACATGCAAGTTTATAGTAGAAGAATAATCAACATGATCGACCATTAGAGATGAATATGAACAGAGATTGGAACCTTTATATGCTCGTGAAATATAATCTATCAAAAATAGCCACTGAGTGTAAAATCATGCACAAGAAGTCTGAGATTACAGAGTGATAGAGCAAAGTAAGCTGCTTGAGATTACAAAGATGAGTGAAGAGAATCAAACCTGTGGAGATTTGGTAGACGACACAAGAAGCTTATGTGAAAGAAAGACTCTGGTCGGGAAAGAGAACTAAGCGGAGTTGGGTTTTTGAAGAGAAGAGATGTGGTGTCAGAACATAATACGTGTCTTCCTCTAAATGGCATTTAATTTAAGAGGAGTTGAATAAAATCAATAATTTTTAATTATACTGTGCTTTATAAACTCAGATATCAATTTAATATTATTATTTTTGCTAAAAATCAATTTAGTATTTTCAGTTTCGTTTTGATTTTCCTACCTTTTTCACATAAAAATAACAAGTCAGTATTTTTTTTTGTAAGTATCCTTCAAAAAAATATCGAAAACTGCATCATCTATTGTTAAGAAAAAAAATTACAATTAGAGTAAGTAATTTTCTTGCTAGAAGTCGAGCATAAAAATAACCAAAAAGAAAGAGTTTTAGTAGCACAAGTAAAGCCACATGCATCATTTAGCAACCAAGCAAAACTAAAAGAGAGAAGAGAAAGACGTATCGAATTTGAATAGTTTCTAAATCTCTCTTGACATAAGTTACACTTACAAAGTACACAACAAAATACTCAAGATTGCTCATCTCGTCTCTGAAGTGTTTTCATACACTTCACTGGATAAGATGAGCGTATGGGCAATATATAGCATATCATAACCCTAAAAAGGAATAAAAAATACTCACAAATTCATTCTTCTTCAGACATATTTGTGTCCCTAGAATCTGATAAAGCAGCATGGCGACCCAAGAGAACAAGATCAAGAAGCTTCCTCCTTGCGTCGTAGACTGGATTTGGATCTATCAAACGTCCTCTCTCATAAGCCTCTCTGAGAAACACTGTGTGCCTTTTCCCTTTAGTTGAAATATAAAACATCCCCGGGTGATCCAAGAACAGATCCCTTATGTTCAAATCAATCCCAAAACATTTTCTGAAATGGCTGATCTTTTCTACCTCCACCATCTTCTCCACAGTCAAGCTAAGGAACTCGTGGGCAATCGCAACCGCTCTTTTCTCTACTCCCATCACACCGGACTTGTTCTTTTTCTTGCCAACCATGTCCTCGTACGGCCCCACGTAAGGCAGTTTCTGCCATTCCTTCACTTTAGCCTTAAAGTTCTTGCTCAGTCTCATTCCTGGTGGGTAACTATGTTTGAAACTGAACTGAATATCGGTTCTATCAACACTGCAATCCTCCTCACAACACTCAACCACCCTCCATTTCTCAACCGCGGCTTCAAAACTCAGACTTTTACCTTCTTCTTGAACGAGCTCTAAGATATGTGTATTGGGTTCATGACCATCACTAAGCTTAAAAACATGAGGGTTCTTTGAGATCACAGAGTCCTCAAAGTCATCAGGGAGCCCAAGTTCTCTCCAGACCTTGAAAACCGCACGAAGAGGAACCGACTTTGATACGGACATAGACAGGAGCCTAACCAACCTGTCAACAACAACAGGCAAAGAAGCATTGATAGCCAAAGCCTCTTGACGAGAAATCTCCATGGCTGCATCAGTTAACCTGCAAAAGGGCTGAGACTTCACAGGATCATACAAGACATGGAAAATGTGAGGGTACTTCCTCAGAAAAGAAGCGGCGCCACGGTTGAGGTGGAGCTTCTGGGAGAGCCTGGAGAGAAACACAATGGATACAGAGGGAGGGTCAGCTGTTGGGTTCGCGAGGATGAGGTCTTGTATGGCGATGACCTTGAGAAGGTTCTTGTATTTGTCCATGAGCTTCTCGAAAACAGGGTCTCTTGATCTGGAAGCCACGTACTGACCAGACGTCGTTGCTGATCGGACGGTGATGATGGAGCGTCCACATGGGTGAAGCAGAAGTGATCTCATGAAGCCAAACCTCATACTGACTTAAAGAAGCTTTGTTCGTTGTTATAAAACACTCTCTGCAGACTTACACCGAACACCTTGCGTGCATGGAAAAATAACAAAACTTTCTAGCATCCATCAATGAGCTGAACTAAGGAAGTACATACCAAGTCATCTTCAATATTTGTATAGTCGATCTTTATATGATCCTTCTGTGGTCTGAATCGATTTTGTCTTCTTTTGTTTTTGAGTTCAAAATGTTCAAATCGTTTTATAAAGGCATAAACATACTAGATTGTAAATTTACAAAATCTAATGTCTAAATTCGTAAATTGCATTAAATATGAGGACCTATCCCGGTACTGTATATACATTGTATTAGAGATAATGTATGCAACGGAAAAACTGCAAACGAAGCTTCAAACTGTCAATTTCTTACAAATCAACCTTCCACATAGCAAAATTTGGAAACTGAGTATTTTCTTTCTTTTTCTGGATTTTGGTAGTAGTATTCAAATCAAGCTTTATTTTCTTCTTATATTAATGGATTGTTTACATGGCTTACTCTATCAACTGAGCATGCCTGTCTGCAATCTATGGATATATAAAGACCAAACTATTTTACATATATTTCATCAATTATTGCTTTTCTTTCTCTTCTCCCACACAAACAGCATATATATTATACACATTATTTACCGTTTTGTCTATGGTTCCAGAACGATGAACCCTCAGAGCTTTGGAATCACTATTCTCAGAATCCCATCCCTGCTCCAAAGTCAATAACATATTGGGTGTTAGTGCTCTCTATGAAATTTGACAAATTCTACATAACTAATTTAAGCGAGTGACTGGTCCAAAACCACTACTTTTTAGGTGTGCACTACAGTCTACACTTGCTAATCATAATGTTGGGTTGTTGAGAAGTATAGTTTCTACTTACATAAATTCAGCAGCAACGTTATCCTTGTTGACATTGCTAGGGAGTGGCCAGGAAACTTTGAATGGTCCTTGTAGTATTTCTTGCTTGTGATGATATCCAAAGATTGAACCTTTGGTGCATGCATCAACTTTTCGACAGACAGCTGTCAAGCTGCAGTAGTAGCACGGTAAGTATATTTGTCACTTAGTGCATAGAAGTGCGTGAGTAATAGGAACATATTGAAAGTATGTATGAGGATGCGTATTAGTTACTTTATGTTGTCGACCTCAACTCTTATATCATTGATACTAGCCCCTGGTAGCTCTACCGCCACAACATAGTTATGTTCATACTCTGCAACGTTTGATCTCGGAGACCAAACAGTCCCTAAAAAAGAAAACACGCTTCTATAAGTTCTCATGTTTACCAATGAAGATGAGTATGATCGAAGTACGGTTGCTAGCTCCTGTACTTTTGGCTGTAGATCCAGGTATCTATATTTATTTGTATATATTGAGTTCTATAAAAATGAAGTGTATCAGGGGCATCCTATATTTATTTGTATGCATACCTAGATTGGCTAACTTAGGAAGGTCAGGCTTGTATGGCTTTTCCAACTCTTCCTTTAGCTGATATGATGAATCAGAAGAAACAAAGAACTCATCTTTTGCGGCGGCCTTGGAAAACTGTGGTGGGGCGTACTCGGGTCTGGAAAGCAATGGTTGTTGTGAAGAAGAAGAGAAGCCATTCGTTTTGGTCGCAGAGCACTTGGTAGAGGCAGCGTCCTGTGGTATAGTCCCCGGCAAAAAGAGAAATTGAACATCAGTTTTCTTTCATATAAAGTATCATTTGCAATTTAAAATAAAGGAATTGGTGGTGTACCTCATCAGTTGAAGCCTGCCTCATGAAAAGACCCTGTGCAGAAGATGCTTGCCGAGCAAAATACAGCCTGTTGTCACCTCTTCTGATGACAGAGTTCTTCAAACTGATGCCGCCGCTAGTCTGATGAATAAATTGAAACGAAGACAACACAAAGAAACAGTGAACAACACTATTTGAGTATCTCAACTTCATAGAAATGATTGACTCACCAGACAAGAAGGAACACAAAGTGGTACCTGGTCAGTGGGAGCCTGTTTCATGAAAAAGCCCTGCTCAGAAGATGCTTGCCGGGCAAAAGAGAGTTTGTTGTCACATCTTCTGATGACAGAGTTCAAACTGCTGCTACAGTTCTGAGGCATCACCAAATGAAATGAAAATAGAATTCTTAATAAACGACAGATCAAAAAGAGAGCAAATCGGCAAACAGTTGTTGATTGATGAGTAAACTGAATCGGACAAAGTAGGCTAACTACGATCATAAATTCATCAGAACCGACGCAGCTAAAAAAGCTGCTCGATAAAAAAATTAAATCTATTGCGAGCGAACACACACATATCTCGAGAGAGTACTAAAGAACAACACCGTCAAATTATCGGAGTAACATTCACAGCTAGATTCGAGATCGTTTCCACAGAGCTAAAACAGCCCTAGGATAATGAAATCCAGAAAACCTAATTCGAAAAGAGAGAGTAATACCAAGGGGACGAGCGATGCGGAGGAGACGGGATCGTTGGTGGCTACCGGGAAGTGAGCGGCGACGGTGGCGAGTCTGCGCCTAGCGGTGATGGAATCGAGCTCCATATCTCTCTGATTTCTTCGGTATGTGTGGGGGGAGGGGATGAGCGAGTGAGGAAGAAAAATGAGTGGCTTTTAACTTTGCGCGCGAAAATATCTTCTCAATGTGGGGTGGGGTGGGGTGGGGGTGATTGATTAGATTAGAGATATTTTTCTTCCGGGGAAACGGACAACAAAGACAAGGACCCATTCTAAAAGAAAAAAATATATCATGATCTAGTGGTTTTAATAGTATTGATTATCATCGCTATATCTTTGCTATATGGTTTGTTGTTAAAATGTGAATATGATTGAACGTTTTCGAAACTAATTATTTCGTTTAATCTGAATATAAATTTTCTTTCAGTATGATTAACAGATTTAAATGGAATCAAGGCTGAAAATAAAATAAATACATAAATAAAAATGTTCAAAAAAAAAAAAAATTCAGCCAGAATCAATTGTAAGGCAAAACAATTAAAATTAAAATTCAAAACGAGCTGAAACCAAACCAAGAATCAATTGAAAGTTTTGATAGAATGACAAATATCTATTATCTTTTTACAAAATTTCAAATAGAATTGAATGAATTAGAACCTCTTGGTTTTCCTTTAGTTAAAGCAGTCCAGTATCCTTGTTGTTCTCTCGTCATCCTCCCCGATTCGCTGCCGAGCTCTGATTGACTCTCATCCAGGAGGCGATAGCTCGAGGAGCAAACCGTCATCAACGGTGGCTGAAATTTTGTGGAGTGAAGCGGTCGTGTGGAGGTGAAGCGTGGTGAAGTTCTTCTCCGGAGGTGGAGGCTACTAAAGCTCCGTGGCGTCGTAGGCTCAAGTCTCCAGGAGGTGGTTGGCTTCTTGACAACGTCTCCTCGGTTTTGTCTCGGGGGTGAAGGCTTACCGCGGCTTTGCGTCGCCGGCTGAGTGGTGAGAAGTTGGTCGGGTATAGCGTGTGATGTATGTGTTGTTTGTGTGAATCGCGGCTCGTTAAGGCGGATGAGATCTCGATGAGATCGAGGATGCTCTCATAGAGTTACGAAAGTGAAGAAAAGTGGTTCGTTGGAGGCTCACCGGTTTGAACTCCGGCGTAACTAATGTCGTGTGGCGGTTTTCCGGCGGTTTTCAGCGTAGGTGGACGGTCGGGATGAGGCATCGGTTGGCGTGGCGATGATGATGAGATTTCAACAGCGTCCGGCTCTTGTGGCGTCGGCCAAAAAGGAAGTGGGCCGATTTCGAGAGTTGAGTGTTGTGGGCTGCAGGCCGTTTTCTTTGAATGGATGTCCGACATTTGTGGGCTTTGGTTTGTAAAATATTGCTGGGCCGGATCCAGGTTTGTTGGGTTCGGACTTTTGTTTCTTTGTTATGCAATATTAAAGAAAAACCTTGACGTAAAAAAAATTGAATGAATTCGCCTTTCTATATTTATTTGTATATATTGAGTTCTATAAAAATGAAGTGTATCAGGGGCATCCTATATTTATTTGTATGCGTGCATACCTAGATTGGCTAACTTAGGAAGGTCAGGCTTGTATGGCTTTTCCAACTCTTCCTTTAGCTGATATGATGAATCAGAAGAAACAAAGAACTCATCTTTTGAGGCGGCCTTAGAAAACTGTGGTGGGGCGTACTCAGGTCTGGAAAGCAATGGTTGTTGTGAAGAAGGGAAGCCACTCGTTTTGGTCGCAGAGCACTTGGTAGATGCAGCGTCCTGTGGTATAGTCCCCGGCAAAAAGAAATTGAACATCAGTTTTCTTTCATATAAAGTATCATTTGCAATTTAAAATAAAGGAATTGGTGGTGTACCTCATCAGTTGAAGCCTGCCTCATGAAAAGACCCTGTGCAGAAGATGCTTGCCGAGCAAAATACAGCCTGTTGTCACCTCTTCTGATGACAGAGTTCTTCAAACTGATGCCGCCGCTAGTCTGATGAATAAATTGAAACGAAGACAACACAAAGAAACAGTGAACAACACTATTTGAGTATCTCAACTTCATAGAAATGATTGACTCACCAGACAAGAAGGAACACAAAGTGGTACCTGGTCAGTGGGAGCCTGTTTCATGAAAAAGCCCTGCTCAGAAGATGCTTGCCGGGCAAAAGAGAGTTTGTTGTCACATCTTCTGATGACAGAGTTCAAACTGCTGCTACAGTTCTGAGGCATCACCAAATGAAATGAAAATAGAATTCTTAATAAACGACAGATCAAAAAGAGAGCAAATCGGCAAACAGTTGTTGATTGATGAGTAAACTGAATCGGACAAAGTAGGCTAACTACGATCATAAATTCATCAGAACCGACGCAGCTAAAAAAGCTGCTCGATAAAAAAATTAAATCTATTGCGAGCGAACACACACATATCTCGAGAGAGTACTAAAGAACAACACCGTCAAATTATCGGAGTAACATTCACAGCTAGATTCGAGATCGTTTCCACAGAGCTAAAACAGCCCTAGGATAATGAAATCCAGAAAACCTAATTCGAAAAAGAGAGAGAGAGAGAGAGAGAGAGTAATACCAAGGGGACGAGCGATGCGGAGGAGACGGGATCGTTGGTGGCTACCGGGAAGTGAGCGGCGACGGTGGCGAGTCTGCGCCTAGCGGTGATGGAATCGAGCTCCATATCTCTCTGATTTCTTCGGTATGTGTGGGGAGGGATGAGCGAGTGAGGAAGAAAAATGAGTGGCTTTTAACTTTGCGCGCGAAAATATCTTCTCAATGTGGGGTGGGGTGGGGTGGGGGTGATTGATTAGATTAGAGATATTTTTTCCTTCCGGGGGAAACGGACAACAAAGACAAGGACCCATTCTAAAAGAAAAAAATATATCATGATCTAGTGGTTTTAATAGTATTGATTATCATCGCTATATCTTTGCTATATGGTTTGTTGTTAAAATGTGAATATGATTGAACGTTTTCGAAACTAATTATTTCGTTTAATCTGAATATAAATTTTCTTTCAGTATGATTAACAGATTTAAATGGAATCAAGGCTGAAAATAAAATAAATACATAAATAAAAATGTTCAAAAAAAAAAAAAATTCAGCCAGAATCAATTGTAAGGCAAAACAATTAAAATTAAAATTCAAAACGAGCTGAAACCAAACCAAGAATCGAATTGAAAGTTTTGATATGATAGAATGACAAATTTCGATCATCGTTTTGTTCCAGACAGAATGAATGAATGAATTTGCCTTTCGAGAAAATCCATAAATTAATAAGTTTATTGCTACAATCTGCTAAAGGTAACAACGCAAGTTGCATTGTCACAGAGTCCAAGCGGGCAATGTTTTCGTAAAATTGCACCAAACAAACAAACAACAACCGAACCATGATCATCGCTCGCTTGCAGCTCCAAATCAATCAAAATCCAGCAGCTCAGCTCCCACGCTCCGATCAGATCCATCCACGCCGATTTCGCTCCCTCTTCGTAGGTGTCTCTTCCCGTTTCATCTTCCAGTTCGAATCTGTCATTTTCTTTTAGCTCAATCCTCATTCAGGTTCTTGATTTCTTTGAGCTGGGAATCATTGAGCTTCTCACTGATTTGGAATGAGATTAATTCTCTGTTGAGCTAAATCGAATCTCAGATTCGTTCGTGTTGGTATCCGTTTTTTGTATTAATATGGCTATTGCTTTAATTAGCCTCTTCGTAGAGTATTCAAGTTTTCTCTTGCTTGTTTTCATTCCGGTTTGGAAAATATGTGTTGAATCTTTGCATCAGCGTTTTAGGAGCTTGACTTGAGTGAAATGTGGCTCTTGTGACTTCTTGCTTTGCTCTTTCCGCTTACTGTTCAGATCATTAGTTGCTAGGTTATGATAATTGTATTTTTCACACTGGGTTAAGCTTCTGTTTTGTGATTCTAGGTCAAACATCTAGTGACTCCAGAGAATTACATTGCTTATTCATCAAAAGCTTAGGTTCCTACCTTCCTTGAATTCAGTTAATCTGCTGGGATATGCTAGAAAGAGAGTTGGACACTGAACCATTTGAACATTTCTTCCTTGAGATTGATTCCAAGGAATTGAAGTTGTCCATCACAGGGGTACTCAGGGATAGTTTTTCAAATATCCCCGTTAAGAGTAAATATTAGGCTGCGTGTACTAGATTTCATGCTCTGTCAGAGTGGTCTGTGAATGGTAAGCCAAAAAGGTTGGCTGTTGAGTTTAGATTATTGATGGAGCAAAGAATACATCTACGTGGTGATGGCTTAGCTGAAGCGATATCCAATCAGGAAGATGTAGACAGAGAACAGGTTTTAGAGCCGTTTGATATTGAAAATGAAACCAGCAAGGAGACAAACCGCTCCTAAAAACCGCTCCTAAAAACACTCTTCTTTATACTTGTATGGTACACTTTCAGCACATTTTTGACTCTGTAAGTCTCTGTGACGATTCCTTAACCTTTTCTTGTTTTGTTCTCTCGCAGCTAGCAATTAATTTGTCCGATTTTGTAGGTACAATAAAACTCTCTTAGGAGATGATTTGGGGAAATTTCCTGCTCCCTTGTTAATGAATACCATTCATTTTTCTATTCAAGCGGTTTTATCAAAGATGATAACATGGTACTGGTCGGGAAGATTTCAACCTGATGTTACCATGTCATGGAGAGACTATTTCATTAGAGGTAAACTAACTAAAAATGTCGTGAACTCCTTTCTTTTTTTACTTGCCAATGAGTATTCCCTTAGCCATCAATGTGATTTAGTTTTTTTTCGGTTTTTAGAAGTTGATTATATTGAGTTTGAATGAACTGATGACCAACATGGACTTCCCTTTTCACAGTCTTACCAACAGCACTTGGAACTGCTATGGATATAAACCTAAGTAATGAGTCACTTGTCTTCATATCGGTTACGTTTGCAACAATGGTTAGTTGTTTTCTTTTATATTGTAGGCCTCTGCGACGTGTTAGAAAAATTTTGTGGATGAAAAAGCCGAGACGTGCCTGATGAAATTCACGTTTTTCTCATTTGCAGTGCAAATCTGCGGCCCCAATATTTCTTCTGCTGTTTGCTTTTGCCTTCAGGTGCTTTATTCATACCTATTTTTCGTTATCTTGTTCTTTAGATCATGTATGAGGTTCTGTACTTAACAAATTTATCAATGGTAGACTCTATTGCTCTAGTTAAAACCTAATACTACTTTCGTTTACAGTATTCTCTTAGAATACACATCCTTTTATCAATCATCACACTGATTTTATGCTGCATTTTCCATCCTTTTTGTTTTTGTGTTATTCTGACACAGTTTCTCTTGTAAGGCTGGAGTCTCCAAGCCTAAAACTTTTTGGCATTATTTCAGTTATCTCAGCAGGAGTGTTGTTAACAGGTTTGTTTTTCTCCAAACGTTTATAGTGCGTTACTCCGTTTTCTACATTAGCAAATATCTTTCTTCCTGCCTGCTACAATATCCATTCACATGCCTTAGTTTTGGTTTTTCCAACCAAAGTGTTAATTTGTATTTGTTTGCATCCAGTTGCAAAGGAGACGGAGTTTGAGTTTTGGGGTTTCGTTTTTGTCATGCTTGCTGCTGTCATGTCTGGTTTCCGTTGGTGTATGACCCAAGTTCTTTTGCAGATATGTTATTTAAATCAGTTTATCATTGCTTCTAAACCATGCTGTGGATCTTTCTTTATTAACCCTTAGTTTTTGTCTTACAATACTTTTGGGGCATCCTGACGCCAACACTATCTATGTAGAGAGAAACCTATGGTGAGTTTTGCGCTTGGTGTTTTATTGTTTATAGTTTTCATTGTTAATTTCTTAAAAGTTATAATACATGAATAGTCTAATACTTTTCTGTTCATCAAGGCCTGAAAAATCCATTCACATTTATGAGTTGCGTGTCACCAGTGATGGCCATAGTAACTGGTCTCCTTTCTCTCCTTCTGGATCCATGGAGTGAATTTAGAGAGAACAGATACTTTGATAGCAGAGAGCATTTTGCTCGAACTTGTTTCTTGATGCTTTTTGGTGGAGCACTAGCTTTTTTTTTTTTTTGCTAACAATTTATAGTTCTGTAAGAATGAACTTGCCTTGATAGGTGGAGGCTGAAGCAGCTTGTGGAGATCTAGTTTAGTATCTGACCGTTCTTCGATGCTCACTGGTTGGTATCTTGTTTCAGGTTTTAACAGAGTATGTTCTTGTTTCGGTGACCAGTGCTGTAACCGTCACAATAGCGGGTGTCGTTAAAGAGGCTGTCACCATAGTGGTAATTGCTAGATTGTATCAGTGCTAGCATTTGATGAATGATGAATCAGATGAGGGATGTAAATATCTTCGTTGTTGTTCTTCTACTCGGTGTGTACAGGTTGCAGTGTTTTACTTCCATGACGAATTTACGTGGCTGAAAGGTTTTGGTCTGATGATTATCATGGTTGGTGTCAGTTTGTTCAACTGGTACAAGTAAGTAATCATTCTTCTCCTCTTTTTCCTCCTGGAGAAATAACTTTTGATAACTTCTTTGTTAAACATCTGATATATCGATAAATGAATATTATCTCATAATCGCTCTGATGTGCTCCCAGATATGATAAACTTCAAAAGGGACACAAAACAGAAGATGAGAAGCAGCTACAAGCTCCAAGCCAAACCGGAAAATATGTGATACTTGATGAGACGGATGATCAAGAAGAGGGTCCTTGAGCATTTTTTGGTTGCATCCACATTTCTCTGGTAACTCTTTATAAACGGTCTCATGAAACTGGGTTTGCCTTAGTTTTGCATGGAAACATCAGAGATTCGTAAGTAAATTGAATTCAATTTTATTTTATAGAACTACAATCACATAGTAACATCAGATTACATTATAAGCTTACTGTGTAAAATTGAAACTAAAACTAAACAACGTAATAAGAGAAAGAAGAAGAAGTATGATTACAAAAGAATAATGGAATTGAATCTGATCAGATGTGGCATCCACAACAGAGGTAGAAGAAACAGAGAGTCGAAACGAGAACGACAGCTTCGACTACATACATCACGTTGTAAACCACTCCGTCCACTATCTCCGTGTGCAATATCTCTACTCTTTTCCACTTAAACGACGGCGGCGACGATGTAAACATACTCCTTAGTCGCTGCCATGTATGTGTTTCTTTCGCCGTTACTTCAACCTCTTCTTTCTGTTGCTTCTTCTTCTTCAGAGACGTCCACCTCTTCATCACTCCCATCCTTTGTCTATCTCTCTCTTGACGACAGAGTCATCATGTCACAGTGCATTCTTATACCGAAGAGGAGATGGTGGCAATTTAGTGAATAGATCAACTAAGCAGAGGGTATTAATGTAAAGTGGGAGTAAGTAGGAATGAGATCCTCTTGACCTTTTTCTTTGGAAAGCTAAAACATTAGCTGGCGAAAGGTTGGAAGAAGGGAGTGAGGGGTAGTTTAGGGATTTTACAACAAGGCTTTTCGTCACTAATATTATTTTAGTTTAGAGAACAACGGTCCAGTTTCGCTTTTTTTATAGAGCGGCCCACTAAACCAATGCAACAACGGTCCTTTCTCTCACATTCCTACAAATGTCATACTTTTTATGAACCGTTATATAATGATATAAATTAACGAATATATTCTACATGTATATTTCTGATTGTATAGATTAGATTCATACTACGTAATGACGTAAGTGTCGTAAAGAACTAGAAATTTATTTTAAAAACTCCAATACATACATATATGTTGTTTTTTGATGCAAGACAGCTCAAGGTGATTTGTCTACTTTACTTTCGGGATGATGAAAGGGACCGCAGTTGCGTCTCTATCAACAATTTGTGACATTATATATAGAGCCGTTCTTTTTTTTTTCTATCAATCTAAAGTTATGCTGGGGGTGATTGGTTGGGATTTATCTTTCTACTTTAGCTTTATTTATTTTTAAATCACTAATTTTTACCAATCATGTTGTAGCTTTATTTTTAAAAGTTAAAGTCTACATCATGTTTCTGCTAATTTTTACCAATCATATTTTAGCTTTATTTTTAAGCTACAGCAAAAAAAACTAAAACAATTTTTTTTTCTAATGTATTTTGGATAAAAGTTCTACATCCTTCTTTTTTAGGCTGTAGAATCTGTAAAATAAAAAAACTATCTATAATATCAAATAAATGATATAATCATAATAAAAACATCTATAAATGTTCTAATTTATTTTGGCGGTTTTTTTAAATTATTGAAATATTAAAAAACATAAATATTATTTACATATCACATTTTAAATAAATTTTGATAATTTATTTTAAAATATTAATATAAATTGTTTTAATTGATAAAAATATTTGTTTATGTATACATCACATATTTCACATATTTTATTTTAAAATATCTACGACTTATAACTTACAATTTCAACAAATTTAACTACAAAGAAAGCGTGCAAATAAATCTACAATAACAACTTTACAGCTACAGCCAACTTACCTACAGCTAAACTTTTACAGCTAAATTTTTACAGCTACAGTCGAACCAATCATCACCGTAGTTTAATCATACTTAATCTTGTAATCTTGTCAGTTGGGATGATACTTTCTAAGAACACTAGATTACCTATCTTCCTTAATTAATTTTGTATGTGACACTAGCGCATATGTTATCTTAAAAGTATAGCCTTTATCGACTTAGTTTTGGAACTTGTATTGGCCCGACACATTTATAAATATATTCATGAGTGTGTCATTCGGCCATACTAATCTTTACTTGTCGACACGAATTTTAGTCCCGCTGCACGCAATAATAGGATCAGAAAAGTCAAAATAGCTGAAACAAAATTCGAACGTTAAGAAAGTTGATTTGTCATCTAACTCGAGGGATGCAAATTTATTTTTCAGATCGTCAGGTTTAGGTCTTCAAATGCTACTAGGACTATTAAACAACTTGATATATTATACAACTTATAAAATAGTTTTATAATCAGTTTGGCATTAAAAAAACAACAAAGCATGCATGCGTATCATCATGATTCACGATCTACAATACGAAAAGATCTACGATGTGAAAAAAGGGCAAGCACTCAAACGAGTGTCACTATCACATGGCAAGCCAGGAGTTCAGAAAACCTTGCAACGATGCTTTTAGTATAAATTGCTGAAATGATTACAATCTACAACAAGGCCCATTAGCTCAGTTGGTTAGAGCGTCGTGCTAATAACGCGAAGGTCGCAGGTTCGAAACCTGCATGGGCCAATGAAATTTTTATTATCATCCTAAACACTATTTCTGCTTCTTTTTAATGCCCAACGAGAATTACCAAAAAGCTAATTTCTGTTTGATACACGAACCTTGGTTGAAAAACCCATGGGCGGGCCCAACTAAAAAAGTGGCCCAATTGGTAGAATATTATAACGGCACGTTGTTAATTGGCGATCACGTAAAACATCACGTAGTCTAGATTCCTTCGTAGCCGTTCCCTTGCTCCACTTTCAGTCACCACTTCGACTTCTCCGAGAAGCAAATCCTTTCCCGGGGAAAAAACAAATCCCAGAAAACCTCGTAAAGGGAGAGAATAAGTGATTCGAGCTTGACCACAGAACCTAGTCACCGCTTTGTTTTCTTCTACTTATTTAATAGAAAAGTCACAGCTAAAAAGTTTCTTCTTTAGCATTCTTTTCTTCCTCGTAGAGCAATCGCATTACCTTAAACCCCACTCAACGAATCCGATCTCTGTTTCACTCTTCACCTTTCCTCTTCACATATAAAAACGATGGCAAGTGTCGTAATCATCGATTCGTTTGTTTTCTTCTACTTATTTAATAGAAAAGTCACAGCTAAAAAAGTTTCTTCTTTCGCATTCTTTTCTTCCTCGTAGAGCAATCGCATTTCCTTTTTTTTTTTTTAAGCGATACGTAAACCGGTTAAATCTATCTTCTTACTCTGATTATACTTGTTGGTTGGCCTTCGTTAAATCCTTTTATTCTCTTTCCGAAATGATTCTCTAAATCTTCTAGTGTTACACACTTATTATTTTCTAGTTCTTTTATTTTTTCTAATTGTTTAGTATTTAATTGTTTGTAATCAATTATATTTTCTTGAAGTTCTTTATTTTGTTGTTTTAAATGTTCTAAGTCATTATTCTGTTTTTCCTCTATTTTTTGTATTTTTTCCAATATTAGTTTTATCGATCTCCAAGTTTTTCGTCATAGTTTTCAATTAATCTATCGATGGTTTCTCTTAAATTTTTCTTGTTATTATCGTCATCTAATCCTTGTAGTTTGTCTAGTTCATCTAACATTTCTATATTCTTTCTAATTTCATATATATCATTTTGTAAAATTTTTATGTCTTTAACTGAATTTATAATATTATCTAGTTTTTCTTGCACTATTCTGTTTGTTTTAATTTGGTTTATTGCTATACTACTAATTATTTCGGTTTGGTTATTTAATATTCCATATTATTCTTAGCGAATGGCTCATTTTATGATCTTCCTTTATGTTTGCTCCCATTGTATACTCTGTATTTTCCATCATATTCCTTTCTAGAGGTATAATTTTTTCTTTATATGGTATTCCTGGTATAGCATATAGTTCTGGGTGATATTCGATAGTTTGATCTATAAATTCGTCCATTTTTATAAATTTATCAATTTTTCTATTATTTTTATTTCTTGAATTTTTTCGTTTATTAATTTTCCTTCATCTTCTGAGTATTCTAATGCTCGTCCTTTATTTTATTCTGACAAGCATAATAATTTTATCGTTCTTGCTTTTGTTCATTAATTTTCTCAATTTTATTACTATCTTTTTGGGCTTGGATGGCTCGATACCAATTTTTTCTTACGGTTTTGACTCCGATTTTGGGTCTGTTTTTTCATAGTTTGTTGTCTAGCTTTGTTATAGTCCGATCTAATTTATTTAGTTTATAACTAATTTGCTGCAATTCATATAAGTCACTAATCGACTTTCTTCTTTCGTTGTAGGTTTTGCTTCTAGCTATCCTTGATCCACTAGAGCTTGGTTCCAAGAATTTTATCTGTGGGGTATATGTTCTATTTATTTGATTGCTTATATTTTTCTTTGGTATAAACTTAACCGTGGTTGTTTCTTTAAACAGGTTTTCAAGGTATATATCATTCTTGTTTGCAAATTCAATGCTATGAGCTGATGAGGATAGAGCGTATCCAACAGCATAAGTAATCGATAGTGGATGATCGCCGTCTTCCATAAGATCATGTCTTTGGAAATCGTAGATAATTCCGATTGAATTATTAAGGTTTTTTGTTGCTAATGGAATGCCATACTGGCAGACCACGTTAAATTTAACAACTGAATGTTTTAAATTACTATCTACTATTCCAATAATTTTATCATTTTCATCTTGGATTCTATTGTCAGTAACCACTAACCTGATTGGAGAATCGATGTTTTTTTTAAATGTTGATCTTACTATTATTTGGATTGTTCCTATATGTATGTAGGATATTTTTTCCTGATGACTTGCTTTCATTTTACTAATTTTTTCATTTATGGCTTCGGATGAGATTACTGGTAATGTAAATTCACCACGAGTCGATTCAATTGGTAAGGGAAATTCTCGTATAAATTTTCCAAAGTATAAAACGTTTTTCTCTTTAATATTTCGATAATCTATTTCTATGTACATCTTGATCATCTTTTAATGTTATTTTTGCTTCTTTTCAAGGTTTTAATCTTTGATCCTTGGATTAATATATCCTTTTCAAAGAAATTATTAGTATCAATACTACTAATATAATCTAACAGGTTATTTTGTGCTACGTTTGAGTTTCTTAGTTATCGACATACACGAAATAATTATAGTTGAACCTTAGTTGGTTGTGGTGATGCTTTGGGCTTGATTGATCTTTTTAATTTTTGGGTGTTTTTAGTTTGTGTTTATAAATTTTGTCAAGTGAAAAGCTGTTTTTGAAGGTTGAAACCTTCAACGACTAGAGTTTTGAGAAAGTTTTCTCAACTCTTAAGCGAAACTCGTTCGATTTTTATTTCACTCGCCTTCCATCAATGAGGCTTACATATTTATAGCATACATAGGATAGGGACAGACTCTTCTACACAACGAAAACAGACGTGGCTCTTTCATTGTCCACTCTTTTACAAAGATAGTGTGGAATCTTATTTTCCACTTTATTTATATTTTACATTTTTATTTTAATTTTATCTTACATTTTTCACATGGTTTTGTCGGTGTCCTGTCGAACATTACATCTTGTTGTTTGTTTCTTCACTTATTGGTTCCTCTGTCTCTTCATCACTTCGTCTTACGGTCCTTCGTCTTTGGTTCCACAAATTAGCATGTATGTGGTTCTCCAGTTTGACTTCAAATTGTGTTTTCCTAAGTAATTCACACATTAGTTGATGATACCTTGGGCATTTGACGAGGATATTGTCCCATATTCGAAGATAAATGGGCTTATTTCCTCTTTGATTCTTTGTTTCTTGGTTACTCGGTTAGTAGTAGCGTCGAATCGCTTTATAGTTGGCGATGATTGTTGCTTAGGTACAAGATTTTTCGAGCATTCGATCGTTAGCTCGGCGTCTACTCGAATCCTGTCTTGGTGTATTCTATATTTGCTGGATCGTCCTTTGTTGGATCTTGTCCGTTGCTTATTCCCATAATGATTATTTTTGATGCTGGACAACTAACCCACGATTCTCTGTCTTTGTTATTTGGAACTCGGATAGTTGCTGTAGTCTGCATAAATACTTCTTTGCCTTTTAGTATCGGTGAAATCTAGAGGCGGCTGTTTTAGGCCTTGGGGAAAATGTTTGAGTTGTTGGTCAGGGTTTTGGATATAAAGTGTTTGATGAGTCCAAAGCGTGTAAATTATGGTGGTTATTGGGCTTGCCGGGTAATACAATAGCTTTTGGGCCTAGGCCTTGATGGTTTTGGGTAGATGTGTTTGTATTTGGCATTTTACGGGTAGGTATTTATTTCTTGAAATTTTCGACAAATTTTCAAGGGTAGGCTTTATTTGGTTTTGTACCTCTTTTGTTCCAGTAATTGTTGCGATGGTTGGAATTTTTCCGATGGGTGTCATCTTAATTGTTGGTTGCATACTTCCTCCCCCGGCGAGAAGTAGGCGATCTCTGAATGAATTCTCGATTGATTTATTTTTTTTGCTTGATTCCTCGAGAGCTTGCTTGGCTTCCTCGATTGTTGGATAGCTCGATGAATAACGTTTCTGTTTGTTATGAATTGAGCTGCTTTGTGCCATTAAATCGTAGATTCCCTTCATTGGTCCGTTGAATATGACATAAAATTTATGGGGTTTTTAGTAGCGGGCTTTTAGGTGGACTTTCGGTAGGATTATGGTTTCAGTGTTTTGGACTTGGTTTTGGCTTTAGGCTTTGGATTACTGATTCGAGAGAATTTATTTCGTCTTGGAGTTTCTTTAGATTTTCCTTTTTCTGCTTAAGTTGATTCTCTAACGTCTTTATCGCTGCCTCCATGGTTTCCTGAAACTGAAATAACATTTGTGTGCCTTACGGCTGATTATTTCATATGATATAATCTCTATATCAAGAGTATTTATCGAATAGTGATTGATAAATTTATCATCGATAAGTGATTATTAATGATAGTTTATCAATTCTCCATTTGATAAATATAATTGTTTATTTTGGGTTTTCATCTCTGAATTCCCTAGTTAATGAATCAGCGATTGAATTTAATTCTCCTTTTATGTATCTTGGTACATATGAGTATTGTGATATTTGCATTTGCCATCTTATCAGTCTTCCTTGATTATAGTTTGCCTTTATATTATAATTTTGGAATCGATTAAGTACTTTGAATCAGTTCTTAAATAAAATGTTATTGGTCTTAAATCAATCGCCATTTTTAAGCGTTTTTATAGCTGCTAATGTTTCTAATTCATGTATCGGATATTTTTGTTGAGTATTAGTAAAAGTACCACTATTGTATTTTACTAGTTTCTCTTGTTTTAGAGAAGTTTTTTGAGTTATTAGTTCCTTTATTCTTTCAGTTGTTTCTGATTTTTTACCACATAATGCGGTTAAAGTGGCTCCCCAATGTGTTATGCATGCGTCAGTAGAGACAATGAGTATATCATCATCACTTGGATTATATAATTCAGGTAAGTTATTACACATTTCTTTTAATTTCACAACGACATCGCTATCTTCTCTGGTCCATTTCCAAGGAACCTTTTCAGATATTTTTTGTTGTAAGGATTTTCTTTGTTTTGCAAGGTTCTTAAAGAATCCTTGATCTGCTAAATAATTCAAATTTCCTAGAAAGCGTTGTATTTGTTTTCTATCCTGTAGATGATCAGGAAATTGATTTATTTTCTCAAGTATGTGTTTTTGTGCAACAATTATTCCGTCGCTATTTATTTCTAACCCTAAGAATTCTATTTTTTGTTAAAGTATTTGGGCTTTCTTTAGACTTAGTACTAAACCTTTTTCTTTACATCTTTCAAGTATTTTATATACTTTTTCAAGATGATCTTTTTCGTTTTTTTTTAGTAAATATTATTATATCATCTATATATACTGAACTAAATTCTTCGTATCCGGTTAAATTATTATCCATAAATTGCTGAAATATTCCTGGGGCTTGTTTTAAGCCAAATGGTAATACATTCCACTCAAAGTGTTTTGAGGTGGGCATGTAAAAGCGTTAATGGTTTAGTATTCTCATGAAGTCGGTTTGCCAATATCCCGACTTTGCATCAAGTGCTGAGAAATACTTAGCTCCCTTAATTTTTAATTAAGTATTCTTTCCTAGGCAGGTTTTGGGCATTACCTATTGTTGCTTCATTTATTTTTGGTAGTCTATTACCATTCTTCTCTTGCCTCTTTTCTGTTCGTTATGATTATTAACGTAGAAAGCCGGTGAAGAATGTTGACTAAAACTTTCTCGAATTAATCCCTTTTTTAGTAATATTTTGGTTTCTTCTTGAAATTCTTTTACATCTTGTTCGGTATAGGTCATCTTATAATTGACTCTTATTTCTTTGTTGGGATCTTTTAGCTTAATTTCTATTAGCATATTGTTAGTGTTTTTGATATCTAATGGATCTTCACTACATACTTCTTCTAGTTTTTTCATAACCTTTTCATAATTCATCATTGATTCTATTTTATTTACTAATTGAATTTTTAATTTTTCTTTTTTAGTGTTATATATGGGTATATTTACCACTTCTTTCTTTTGTTTTCCTAATTTTGGGCATGTTAATGATATATGTTTTAAATACTGACAGAAAGGTCTATATAATTTTAAGAAATTATTTCCAATGATAAAAGGTACTCATTATCGTGTTTATATACACTTGGTATTATGAATATTTTTTCTGCTATTTTTATATGAATTATGAAGGCTCCATAATTAATTTTATGCTCACTTTTATCTGCTACTCTTATGGTTAAAGGTTTTCTAGTTTTTCCATAGTGCTTTATCTATAGTGTTTTCTTGTGCAATACATAGCGTTAGCACCAGTATCAATATATGCTAAAGTTGTTGTTCTTTTGTTATCCATTATTTGTATCTGAATGAATGTACTATTCGGATTCATTTGAACTACTATATCCACTTTCGGATTCAGATGAAGATAATATTTCATAACAATATGATGATTCATTGTCTGATGAGTTTAATGATTCTATTGGTGTTAGTCCAATTGAATTAATCTGATTAAGATACTTTATTTCTTTTTATGTGATTTTTTATTTGGACATTCGTTTGCATAATGCCCTATTTCATGGCATAGCCAGCATTTACAATTTTTCTTGCCTTGTGGACAATACTTTTCGTTATTCATTGATTTCTTTTCTTTTTCTTTATAATAATTTTTCCTTTTCTCTTTTATACCATTTTCTTCTTCTTGGTCTAAAGTATTTATTCCTGAATCTAAACTTTTTGTTTTCATGTTTATAATATCTTTTATATTTACGTTTTTTATGTTTTCTTTGTTCTTCGCAACCAAATTTCTGAGGTATATCATCATAATTATTACAGTTGAATTCAAACGCTCTCTTTACTCTTTTGATTTCTTGGCTTTGAATACATAAGGTTCTTACGTATTCCCTTAGTGTTCGTATCATTCCTCCAAAGGAATCAGATACTACTTTTTTATCTATATTTTCTTTAAATAATCTAGGTAATGTTATATTAAACGGAGATGGTAATTTTTGTATAAATACTTCCATATATTTAACATAATCATCATTGAGGTAATTCATAATAATTCTTTTCATATTGACATATAAATTCATCTAAATATTTCATATTACATATTTCTATATTGTTTAATATATGTCTTACTTTTGCTATTTGTTCCTCATCTTCATTAGTTTGTTCCTTTCCTAATAGGTTTATTCCACCAAGAAATTGTTTATTTAATTGCTCGACTACAGTGACAAGGATTTCTTGATGGTCTCTAAAATTTTGTAGTTGAATTTTATTAGCATCTTTCATTCCAGCAAGGTATGTAAACACAATTCCAGTTGTATTATATATTAAAAGATTTAAATAATTTTCAGCATTCATTTTTTGAATTGTTTCATTTAATTGTAACTGCATCTCTTGTTCTGCGACCCAAGTGTGTAATCTTATTTTTCCTTCTTGGTGATTAACACAATCAAGATCTAAGAAGTCGTTATATTTTACTGGTTTTGGTCTAAATTGTTGATACTTTTCGAGTGTTCCAGTTTCGGATCTAAAATATCCTCGTTTATTTTTGTAACTGTCATCAAATTTTATAGTTGGTTTTTGTTCAATAATCTCTTGTTTACCTGTTCCTTCTCCTTCTACGGGGTTTAGGAAAGGAATAGATGGTTCGTCTTCTGATGAAGAAGAGTGATCAATTATTATTTCGTTTTGTTCAAGTTGTTGAGGGTTATCTATTAGAGTAATATTTTTTAACATTTCTCTTAGTTCTTCCATGTGTTCTTCCATTTTATTCTTGTCGATAACTCCCCCCCTTTTTTTTTTTTTTAAACGATACGTAAACCGGTTAAATCTATCTTCTTACTCTGATTATACTTGTTGGTTGGCCTTCGTTAAATCCTTTTATTCTCTTTCCGAAATGATTCTCTAAATCTTCTAGTGTTACACACTTATTATTTTCTAGTTCTTTTATTTTTTCTAATTGTTTAGTATTTAATTGTTTGTAATCAATTATATTTTCTTGAAGTTCTTTATTTTGTTGTTTTAAATGTTCTAAGTCATTATTCTGTTTTTCCTCTATTTTTTGTATTTTTTCCAATATTAGTTTTATCTGATCTCCAAGTTTTTCTGTCATAGTTTTTCAATTAATCTATCAGTGGTTTCTCTTAAATTTTTTACTGTTATTAATACGTCATCTAATCCTTGTAGTTTGTCTAGTTCATCTAACATTTCTATATTCTTTCTAATTTCATATATATCATTTTGTAAAATTTTTATGTCTTTAACTGAATTTATAATATTATCTAGTTTTTCTTGCACTATTCTGTTTGTTTTAATTTGGTTTATTGCTATACTACTAATTATTTCGGTTTGGTTATTTAATATTCCGCATATTATTCTTAGCGAATGGCTCATTTTATGATCTTCCTTTATGTTTGCTCCCATTGTATACTCTGTATTTTCCATCATATTCCTTTCTAGAGGTATAATTTTTTCTTTATATGGTATTCCTGGTATAGCATATAGTTCTGGGTGATATTCGATAGTTTGATCTATAAATTCGTCCATTTTTATAAATTTATCAATTTTTCTATTATTTTTATTTCTTGAATTTTTTCGTTTATTAATTTTCCTTCATCTTCTGAGTATTCTAATGCTCGTCCTTTATTTTTATTTACGACTGCGCATAATAATTTTATCTGTTCTTGCTTTTGTTCATTAATTTTCTCAATTTTATTACTATCTTTTTTGGGCTTGGATGGCTCTGATACCAATTTTTTCTTACGGTTTTGACTCCGATTTTGGGTCTGTTTTTTCATAGTTTGTTGTCTAGCTTTGTTATAGTCCGATCTAATTTATTTAGTTTATAACTAATTTGCTGCAATTCATATAAGTCACTAATCGACTTTCTTCTTTCGTTGTAGGTTTTGCTTCTAGCTATCCTTGATCCACTAGAGCTTGGTTCCAAGAATTTTATCTGTGGGGTATATGTTCTATTTATTTGATTGCTTATATTTTTCTTTGGTATAAACTTAACCGTGGTTGTTTCTTTAAACAGGTTTTCAAGGTATATATCATTCTTGTTTGCAAATTCAATGCTATGAGCTGATGAGGATAGGCATTATCCAACAGCATAAGTAATCGATAGTGGATGATCGCCGTCTTCCATAAGATCATGTCTTTGGAAATCGTAGATAATTCCGATTGAATTATTAAGGTTTTTTGTTGCTAATGGAATGCCATACTGGCAGACCACGTTAAATTTAACAACTGAATGTTTTAAATTACTATCTACTATTCCAATAATTTTATCATTTTCATCTTGGATTCTATTGTCAGTAACCACTAACCTGATTGGAGAATCGATGTTTTTTTTTAAATGTTGATCTTACTATTATTTGGATTGTTCCTATATGTATGTAGGATATTTTTTCCTGATGACTTGCTTTCATTTTACTAATTTTTTCATTTATGGCTTCGGATGAGATTACTGGTAATGTAAATTCACCACGAGTCGATTCAATTGGTAAGGGAAATTCTCGTATAAATTTTCCAAAGTATAAAACGTTTTTTCTCTTTAATATTTCTGATAATCTATTTCTATGTACATCTTGATCATCTTTTAATGTTATTTTTGCTTCTTTTTCAAGGTTTTTAATCTTTGATCCTTGGATTAATATATCCTTTTCAAAGAAATTATTAGTATCAATACTACTAATATAATCTAACAGGTTATTTTGTGCTACGTTTTGAGTTTCTTCGTTATCTGACATACCTGAAATAATTATAGTTGAACCTTCGTTGGTTGTGGTGATCGCCTGGGCTTGATTGATCTTTTTTAATTTTTGGGTGTTTTTAGTTTGTGTTTATAAATTTTGTCAAGTGAAAAACTGTTTTTCAGAAGGTTGAAACCTTCAACAGCTAGAGTTTTCAGAGAAAGTTTTTCTCAACTCTTAAACGAAACTCGTTCGATTTTTTATTTCACTCTGCCTTCCATCAATGAGGCTTACACATATTTATAGCATACATAGGATAGGGACAGACTCTTCTACACAACGAAAACAGACGCGTGGCTCTTTCATTGTCCACTCTTTTACAAAGATAGTGTGGAATCTTATTTTCCACTTTATTTATATTTTACATTTTTTATTTTAATTTTATCTTACATTTTTTCACATGGTTTTTGTCGGGTGTCCTGTCGAACATTACATCTTGTTGTTTGTTTCTTCACTTATTGGTTCCTCTGTCTCTTCAATCACTTCGTCTTCTGGTCCTTCGTCTTTGGTTCCACAAATTGCGCATGTATGTGGTTCTCCAAGTTTGACTTCAAATTGTGTTTTCCTAAGTAATTCACACATTAGTTGATGATACCTTGGGCATTTGACGAGGATATTGTCCCATATTCTGAAGATAAATGGGCTTATTTCCTCTTTGATTGCTGTTTCTTCGGTTACTCTGGTTAGTAGTAACGTCGAATCGCTTTTATAGTTGAGGCGATGATTGTTGCTTAGGTACAAGATTTTTCTGAGCATTCCGATCGTTAGCTCGGCGTCTACTCGAATCCTGTCTTCGCTGGTGTATTCTATATTTGCTGGATCGTCCTTTGTTGGATACTGTCCGTTGCTTATTCCCATAATGATTATTTTTGATGCTGGACAACTAACCCCTGATTCTCCTGTCTTTGTTATTTGGAACTCCGGATAGTTGCTGTAGTACTGCATAAATACTTCTTTGCCTTTTGCGTATCTGGTGAAATACCGAGAGACGGCTGTTTTTAGGCCTTGGGGAAAATGTTTGAGTTGTTGGTCAGGGTTTTGGATATAAAGTGTTTCGATGAGTCCAAAACTGTGTAAATTTATGGTGGTTATTGGGCTTGCTTCGGGTAATACAATAGCTTTTGGGCCTAGGCCTTGATGGTTTTTTGGGTAGATGTGTTTGTATTTGGCATTTTCTGGGTAGGTATTTATTTCTTCGAAATTTTCGACAAATTTTTCAAGGGTAGGCTTTATTTGGTTTTGTACCTCTTTTGTTCCAGTAATTGTTGCGATGGTTGGAATTTTTCCGATGGGTGTCATCTTAATTGTTGGTTGCATACTTCCTCCCCCGGCGAGAAGTAGGCGATCTCTGAATGAATTCTCGATTGATTTATTTTTTTTGCTTGATTCCTCGAGAGCTTGCTTGGCTTCCTCGATTGTTGGATAGCTCTGATGAATAACGTTTCTGTTTGTTATGAATTGAGCTGCTTTGTGCCATTCGTCGTAGATTCCCTTCATTGGTCCGTTGAATATGACATAAAATTTATGGGGTTTTTTAGTAACTGGGCTTTTAGGTGGACTTTCTGGTAGGATTATGGTTTCAGTGTTTTGGACTTGGTTTTTTGGCTTTAGGCTTTGGATTACTGATTCGAGAGAATTTATTTCGTCTTGGAGTTTCTTTAGATTTTCCTTTTTCTGCTTAAGTTGATTCTCTAACGTCTTTATCGCTGCCTCCATGGTTTCCTGAAACTGAAATAACATTTGTGTGCCTTACGGCTGATTATTTCATATGATATAATCTCTATATCAAGAGTATTTATCGAATAGTGATTGATAAATTTATCATCGATAAGTGATTATTAATGATAGTTTATCAATTCTCCATTTGATAAATATAATTGTTTATTTTGGGTTTTCATCTCTGAATTCCCTAGTTAATGAATCAGCGATTGAATTTAATTCTCCTTTTATGTATACTGGTACATATGAGTATTGTGATATTTGCATTTGCCATCTTATCAGTCTTCCTTGATTATAGTTTGCCTTTATATTATAATTTTGGAATCCGATTAAGTACTTTGAATCAGTTCTTAAATAAAATGTTATTGGTCTTAAATCAATCTGCCATTTTTTAAACGTTTTTATAGCTGCTAATGTTTCTAATTCATGTATCGGATATTTTTGTTGAGTATTAGTAAAAGTACCACTATTGTATTTTACTAGTTTCTCTTGTTTTAGAGAAGTTTTTTGAGTTATTAGTTCCTTTATTCTTTCAGTTGTTTCTGATTTTTTACCACATAATGCGGTTAAAGTGGCTCCCCAATGTGTTATGCATGCGTCAGTAGAGACAATGAGTATATCATCATCACTTGGATTATATAATTCAGGTAAGTTATTACACATTTCTTTTAATTTCTAGCGACATCGCTATCTTCTCGGTCCATTTCAAGGAACCTTTTCAGATATTTTTTGTTGTAAGGATTTTCTTTGTTTTGCAAGGTTCTTAAAGAATCCTTGATCTGCTAAATAATTCAAATTTCCTAGAAAGCGTTGTATTTGTTTTCTATCCTGTAGATGATCAGGAAATTGATTTATTTTCTCAAGTATGTGTTTTTGTGCAACAATTATTCCGTCGCTATTTATTTCTAACCCTAAGAATTCTATTTTTTGTTTAAGTATTTGGGCTTTCTTTAGACTTAGTACTAAACCTTTTTCTTTACATCTTTCAAGTATTTTATATACTTTTTCAAGATGATCTTTTTCGTTTTTTTTTAGTAAATATTATTATATCATCTATATATACTGAACTAAATTCTTCGTATCCGGTTAAATTATTATCCATAAATTGCTGAAATATTCCTGGGGCTTGTTTTAAGCCAAATGGTAATACATTCCACTCAAAGTGTTTTTGAGGTGGGCATGTAAAAGCCGTTAATGGTTTAGTATTCTCATGAAGTCGGATTTGCCAATATCCCGACTTTGCATCAAGTGCTGAGAAATACTTAGCTCCCCTTAATTTTTTAATTAAGTATTCTTTCCTAGGCAGGTTTTGGGCATTACCTATTGTTGCTTCATTTATTTTTCGGTAGTCTATTACCATTCTTCTCTTGCCTCTTTTCTGTTCGTTATGATTATTAACGTAGAAAGCCGGTGAAGAATGTTGACTAAAACTTTCTCGAATTAATCCCTTTTTTAGTAATATTTTGGTTTCTTCTTGAAATTCTTTTACATCTTGTTCGGTATAGGTCATCTTATAATTGACTCTTATTTCTTTGTTGGGATCTTTTAGCTTAATTTCTATTAGCATATTGTTAGTGTTTTTGATATCTAATGGATCTTCACTACATACTTCTTCTAGTTTTTTCATAACCTTTTCATAATTCATCATTGATTCTATTTTATTTACTAATTGAATTTTTAATTTTTCTTTTTTAGTGTTATATATGGGTATATTTACCACTTCTTTCTTTTGTTTTCCTAATTTTGGGCATGTTAATGATATATGTTTTAAATACTGACAGAAAGGTCTATATAATTTTAAGAAATTATTTCCAATGATAAAAGGTACTCCCGTATCGTGTTTATATACACTTGGTATTATGAATATTTTTTCTGCTATTTTTATATGAATTATGAAGGCTCCATAATTAATTTTATGCTCACTTTTATCTGCTACTCTTATGGTTAAAGGTTTTTCTAGTTTTTTCCATAGTGCTTTATCTATAGTGTTTTCTTGTGCAATACATAACGTAGCACCAGTATCAATATATGCTAAAGTTGTTGTTCTTTTGTTATCCATTATTTGTATCTGAATGAATGTACTATTCGGATTCATTTGAACTACTATATCCACTTTCGGATTCAGATGAAGATAATATTTCATAACAATATGATGATTCATTGTCTGATGAGTTTAATGATTCTATTGGTGTTAGTCCAATTGAATTAATCTGATTAAGATACTTTATTTCTTTTTTATGTGATTTTTTATTTGGACATTCGTTTGCATAATGCCCTATTTCATGGCATAGCCAGCATTTACAATTTTTCTTGCCTTGTGGACAATACTTTTCGTTATTCATTGATTTCTTTTCTTTTTCTTTATAATAATTTTTTCCTTTTTCTCTTTTATACCATTTTCTTCTTCTTGGTCTAAAGTATTTATTCCTGAATCTAAACTTTTTGTTTTCATGTTTATAATATCTTTTATATTTACGTTTTTTATGTTTTCTTTGTTCTTCGCAACCAAATTTCTGAGGTATATCATCATAATTATTACAGTTGAATTCAAACGCTCTCTTTACTCTTTTGATTTCTTGGCTTTGAATACATAAGGTTCTTACGTATTCCCTTAGTGTTCGTATCATTCCTCCAAAGGAATCAGATACTACTTTTTTATCTATATTTTCTTTAAATAATCTAGGTAATGTTATATTAAACGGAGATGGTAATTTTTGTATAAATACTTCCATATATTTAACATAATCATCGTGAGGTAATTCATAATAATTCTTTTCATATTGACATATAAATTCATCTAAATATTTCATATTACATATTTCTATATTGTTTAATATATGTCTTACTTTTGCTATTTGTTCCTCATCTTCATTAGTTTGTTCCTTTCCTAATAGGTTTATTCCACCAAGAAATTGTTTATTTAATTGCTCGACTACAGTGACAAGGATTTCTTGATGGTCTCTAAAATTTTGTAGTTGAATTTTATTAGCATCTTTCATTCCAGCAAGGTATGTAAACACAATTCCAGTTGTATTATATATTAAAAGATTTAAATAATTTTCAGCATTCATTTTTTGAATTGTTTCATTTAATTGTAACTGCATCTCTTGTTCTGCGACCCAAGTGTGTAATCTTATTTTTCCTTCTTGGTGATTAACACAATCAAGATCTAAGAAGTCGTTATATTTTCTTGGTTTTGGTCTAAATTGTTGATACTTTTAGTGTTCGGTTTAGGATCTAAAATATCCTCGTTTATTTTTGTAACTGTCATCAAATTTTATAGTTGGTTTTTGTTCAATAATCTCTTGTTTACCTGTTCCTTCTCCTTCTACGGGGTTTAGGAAAGGAATAGATGGTTCGTCTTCTGATGAAGAAGAGTGATCAATTATTATTTCGTTTTGTTCAAGTTGTTGAGGGTTATCTATTAGAGTAATATTTTTTAACATTTCTCTTAGTTCTTCCATGTGTTCTTCCATTTTATTCTTGTCGATAACTCCCCCCCTTTTTTTTTTTTTTAAACGATACGTAAACCGGTTAAATCTATCTTCTTACTCTGATTATACTTGTTAATAACGCGAAGGTCGCAGGTTCGAAACCTGCATGGGCCAATGAAATTTTTATTATCATCCTAAACACTATTTCTGCTTCTTTTTAATGCCCAACGAGAATTACCAAAAAGCTAATTTCTGTTTGATACACGAACCTTGGTTGAAAAACCCATGGGCGGGCCCAACTAAAAAAGTGGCCCAATTGGTAGAATATTATAACGGCACGTTGTTAATTGGCGATCACGTAAAACATCACGTAGTCTAGATTCCTTCGTAGCCGTTCCCTTGCTCCACTTTCAGTCACCACTTCGACTTCTCCGAGGCTTTGAATGGTGACCAGGGAATGAAGAGGAACATGCAATTCCTTATCATTCCTAAAAAAATTCACCATTCACAAGGAATGTTTTTTCCCTATCATTCCTTTTCATTCCCTTTTTTTAAAGGAACAAAGAACAAAATCATTCTTTGAGAATTTTGAGAGGGAATAACCATTCCTTTTTATTCCTGCAATTTTGTTCCTATACATTCCTTTCCTCGTCGTTCCTTTTGTTCCCAATAAGGTTACCAGTCGGAGCCCGAGAAGCAAATCCTTTCCCGGGGAAAAAACAAATCCCAGAAAACCTCGTAAAGGGAGAGAATAAGTGATTCGAGCTTCAACCACACAGAACCTAGTCACCGCTTTGTTTTCTTCTACTTATTTAATAGAAAAGTCACAGCTAAAAAGTTTCTTCTTTCGCATTCTTTTCTTCCTCGTAGAGCAATCGCATTACCTTAAACCCCACTCAACGAATCCGATCTCTGTTTCACTCTTCACCTTTCCTCTTCACATATAAAACGATGGCAAGTGTCGTAATCATCGATTCGTCGAGTCTCATCGGAGAAGAAGAGGGATTGATTGATAATCGTATTAATCGATCTGGTGTGGTATGGCTAGTACCAGCGGAGGAAGAGGCGAGGATGGGAGGCCGCCGCAGATGCAACCTGTTCGGTCTCTGTCTCGGAGGATGACGCGAGCTGGGACGATGATGATTGATCATGCTAACGAAGACGAGAACGTCGTTGACAGCGAGCTCGTGCCTTCTTCTCTTGCTTCCATTGCTCCTGTTCTTCGAGTTGCTAATGAGATTGAGGGTCATAACCCGCGGGTTGCTTACCTATGTATGATTCTTCTCTCTTTTACTCACTTTATCAAAAAAATTTGGAGTTTTTTTCTGATTCTTTATGCAACTGCTATAGCTAGTTTCGTCATCTATGGTAACGGATTTTGAGCAGCAGTGTTGTCGTTGTTTCTCTATTTTCACTCACTAGGTCGTTTCCACGCATTTGAGAAGGCTCATAGAATGGATCCAACATCGAGTGGACGAGGCGTTCGTCAGTTTAAGACCTATCTATTGCACAACTTAGAACAGGTATATATATGTATGGCAATGCTTGTTTAGTTTTGTGTTTGTTCTGATTTTTCTCAGCGAATGTTGATTTATGTGGATCTGATTTTTTATTATGTGAAGTCCAACGTTTGGTTGTACCTTGAGATAGTAGTTCATGTAAATTTGTTATGTTATAGGAGGAACCAACGAGTGACCCGAAAGAAATTCAGAACTACTATCAGAACTTCTACGAGGATAATATTCAAAGAGGAGAAGGGAAAAAGACACCGTGAGGATCTCTTACTTCTTAACAGTTAGTAACCATTACATGACAAACAAAAGATGATGCCTGCTAACTATTTTTCTTCTATCGATTTTTTTGTCATTGTAGGGAGGAGATGGCTAAGCTTTACCAGATGGCTACTGTCCTGTATGATGTTCTAAAGACTGTTGTTCCTCCAGCAAGAATAGACGAAAAGGTTGATTAGTGTTCCCTTACATCCTTTGTATTGTAGATTATCATCCTGAAGAGGGTAATCGTGGCACTTGATTTTTTTTTCTTTTCTTATTCTGTTGTTGTTGTTGGAATGTAGACCCACAGGTATGCTAAAGAAGTTGAAAGAAAGAAGAATCACTATGAACACTACAACATTCTTCCTTTGGACGCTGGAGGGGCAAAAACCGCTATAATGGAGCTCCCTGAGGTTGCTGCATGTGCAAACGTTGCTTACTTTAGCTGTCTATCATGTTAGTCACTCTGAGCTCTTACCGACTTTTTCCATTAATATGTAGATTAAGGTGGCAGTTCGTGCCGTCTCTAATGTGGAAAATCTTCCTCGGCCAAGACTCCTTCATCCTCGACTAATCCTGACCAAGTGGAAAGGGAAGAAACCAGATCTTACAATGATATTCTCGAGTGGCTGGCTTTGGTTTTTGGTTTTCAGGTATAAGCTTCTTTCTTGCTACTTTTTAGTCTTTAGTTTTTATTTGATGAACAGTTTCATGATTGAGCTTCCTATATTCATGGTGAAAGAAAGGAAATGTTGCTAACCAGAGGGAGCATCTCATACTGCTACTTGCCAACGTTGATGTGCGAAAGAGGGATCTGGAGAATTACGACGAGGTAAAATTTGT
The DNA here is from genome assembly GCA_016771965.1 of Brassica carinata. Taxonomy (NCBI): domain Eukaryota; kingdom Viridiplantae; phylum Streptophyta; class Magnoliopsida; order Brassicales; family Brassicaceae; genus Brassica; species Brassica carinata. The sequence goes on from CM028688.1 coordinate 3,409,996, forward strand.
ACACTATAACATAGCTTCCTTTTTGAAGAGTATAGTACATACATGTTACTAACTTCAAATGAATTTTAGCTAAAGCCTAGCACCGTGAGAAAGTTGATGGACAAGTATTTCAAGAATTACAGGTCATGGTGCAAGTATTTGCGGTGTGAATCATATCTCAGGTATCATAATGATCTTCCCTTAGATAAATAAAGTTCTTAACGCTCCTAGGACTCAGAAAATCTTGCGTTTCAGTTGGTGAATGGTTTTTCTGTTGGCAGGTTTCCTCCAGGTTGCAATGAACAACAGCTGAGCCTTGTGTACATTGGCCTTTATCTTCTCATATGGGGTGAAGCATCGAATATCAGATTCATGCCTGAATGCCTCTGCTATATATTTCACAAGGTAGGTTCTTTTAGCTCAACGATTTGTCTTTCCTCTTGTGTGTCTCTGTGATGAACTTTGAACTCAAGGTCCCATTTCAACTCAAGTATCAACGAAATGCCAGTTTTTGGTTTTGCCTACTATGCTTTTGTTTTTATGAAAATCTTGAAAGGAAACTTTCTGTCGAGCTCTATAAATTACTAATGCCTTGGGATCCAACATGCTGATTAAAGATCAGGCACTAACATTCTCTTGGTGAGTTCAAATTAGTAAGAATTTTGTTTGAGGTGAAAAACTTCAGAAATATAATCACATACGTTATTGGGTAAGTATTGAGTTCAAGGAAACAAGAATAATAAATTTCTCTAGATGTGTATTTAGTCGTCTTTGTATTTTCTGTGATTTGGTTGGTGATTATCTGATATTCAAAAATGTTGCGAAGTGTTGTGATGATGCTTACATATGTGAAAATTTACCTGATTTTCTATACGGGAAAAACCTTGTTCTTGTACTGTTATTATGTAAAATATTGTGTAACCAAGTGTTTTTTCTTTGAAAAATCTTCTTGTGAAGATGGCGAATGAAGTCCATGGAATTCTATTTTCCAATGTATACCCTGTAACCGGGGACACATATGAAGCAGGTGCACCTGACGACGAGGCATTCTTAAGGAATGTTATAACTCCAATCTACCAGGTCTTACGCAAGGTAAGTAATTTTCTGTTCTAGTTTTTTTTTCTTTTCTTTCCACGTATTAGTTCACTAAGAAGACCAGCTCATTATGGGAAATAGGAAGTCAGGAGAAACAAAATGGGGAAGGCAAGCCATTCTAAATGGAGAAACTATGATGATCTTAACGAGTACTTTTGGTGAGTTAGTTAAATCAGCTCGATCAGGTGTTATGTGTTTTAGTCAAGTGTTGTTATTGAGCAGATTCAATTTACCGTTTTAGGGATAAGAGGTGTTTTAGGCTGGGTTGGCCAATGAAACCTGAGGCAGATTTTTTCATCCACTCTGATGAGATCTCACCACATCCAAATGAGGTGTTAATTTTTCTTATTTATTACTGCATAAGCACTATAATTTTGATCTTTATCTTTAATAGCCCTGCTGCTTACTTGCTTCGACCATCCATCTTGTTTAATCCGATTGTACTTTTTTCTTTTCGGTTATGAAGGTTACCAATGTTTTTTTTTTGTTGCAGAGACGTGACCAAGGTCCCCATGGAAAAAGGAAACCGAAAACTAATTTTGTTGAAGTTCGCACGTTTTGGAATCTCTATCGAAGTTTCGACCGTTTGTGGATGTTCCTTGTGCTGTCTCTACAAGTAGGATTTAAATTAAAAGTCTCACTCTTCTCCTTCTCTGTTTGGATAAAATATATGTAGTAATTCTATTATTTTTCAGACTATGATGATAATAGCATGGAGCTCGACAGGATCTATTCTTGCCATATTCGAGGAGGATGTATTTAAAAATGTCTTGACCATTTTCATTACTTCAGCTTTTCTCAATCTTCTACAAGGTAATTTGTAATTCTGTTTCTGTTTGACATCTTCCATTCGCTGAATATTTATACCATATTGGCTTAATCATTTGTTCTTCTATGAAATGCAGCGACATTGGATGTAATTCTTAGTTTTGGTGCTTGGAAGAGCCTAAAGTTTTCTCAGATTTTGCGGTTCATCACAAAATTTTTAATGGCAGCCATGTGGGCCATCGTATTGCCAATTGCGTATTCGAAGTCGGTGCAGAATCCAACTGGACTAATTAAGTTCTTCAGTAGTTGGGTTCAGAGTTGGCCTCACCAGACATTATACAACTATGCTATTGCGTTATATGTCTTGCCAAATATTTTGGCTGCTGTGTTTTTCTTACTTCCACCTCTGCGGAGAATCATGGAACGATCAAATATGCGGATTGTCACGCTTATCATGTGGTGGGCTCAGCCAAAGTTGTATGTTGGCAGAGGAATGCATGAAGAGATGTTTGCACTTTTCAAGTAAGAAATATGATGTTATCCATTTCTGTCAATGTTATTTTATTGTTGTACACTCTGTGCGCGATAACATTGGTTACAACTTTGTTATGCTTCCATGTTAATTTTGTTCAATTCATCTTGTCTTAGGTATACATTCTTCTGGGTCATGCTATTACTTAGCAAGCTCGCATTCAGCTACTATGTGGAGGTGAGTTAGCTAATTTAACTTCACTTGTATAACTCATATTTTTTTCCTACTAATGAATGTTTACCTTTTATAATACCCACACTAATCATTCACTTATAGTCCGAGCTATCATCTAAAATTTTCTACAAGCATCTTTTTACTGCAGTTAAACATGTACTTTTACTGATGTTGCCTGGACAGATATTACCACTTGTCAAACCAACGCAGTTAATATGGAATATGAGTGGTGTAAATTATCAATGGCATGAGTTCTTTCCTAATGGTAGTGATCCTTATTCATAGTATGCTTATTTACAGCTATTAACGTCTTTTAATTCTATACAATGTTGATATGTACTTGCAGCCACTCATAACATTGGTGTCATTATCTCCATATGGGGTCCCATTGTCTTGGTAAGTAATTTGTATTAATTAAATTGGTAAGAGTATTTCTAATTCCCTGAAACTTTACTCATTTTAGGTTTATTTTATGGATACGCAAATATGGTATGCTATATTCTCCACTCTATTTGGTGGGATTTATGGAGCTTTCAGTCATCTTGGGGAGGTAATCTTTTTTTTTTTTAGTATGCAAAAATTATTAACCAAAAACTTGTCTGGTTTTGTGATGACATTTTTCTGATTCCATAAATTAAAACCCAACATACTGCACTGTGGTTTTAGTTATTTTCCAATTTTTTTATTTGCAGATACGTACACTTGGAATGTTGCGGTCCAGATTTAGATTTGTTCCCTCTGCTTTCTGTTCTAAGCTTACACCATCACCTCCAGGCCGTGCAAAGAGAAAGCACTTGGTATTAATCATACATATAAATTTAAGAAAGTATACGCCAAGTATTTTCATTTTATGGGTGAAAATGTAACATTTGAGTAATGCAGGACGAACAAGTGAACGAAAATGACATTGCGAGGTTCTCACAGATGTGGAATAAGTTCATATATACTATGCGGGATGAGGATCTGATCAGCGATAGGTTTAGGACTATTTCTATAATATAGACTCATCATACTAATCTCCTAAGTTTATTTCATAAAGATACTTGGTGTTCTTTGCTTCTTTGGTGTGTAGGGAAAGGGATTTACTACTTGTACCTTCGTCGTCTGGAGATGTTACTGTTGTGCAGTGGCCTCCTTTCTTGCTTGCTAGCAAAGTATTAATACAGATCTCCCTGTAACATTTTTGCCCCATCCACTCTCTCTTCTTGATGAACTGTTTCATGATTAAGCTTCCTATTTTTCGTGGTAAAAGAGAAATGTAGCTAATCAGAGGGAGCATCTCATACTGCTACTTGCCAACGTTGATGTGCGAAAGAGGGACCTCGAGAATTATGACGAGGTAAATTTTGCACTCTAAAAAATTGTACCCTACGGGCGATCAAAGAGTTTCCTTTCTGAATAGTATAGTACATACAATTTTCTAACTTCAAAAGAAATTTAGCTAAAGCCTAGCACCTTTTGCTGCAGTTATAACATGTGCATTTATTGATGTTGCCTGGACAGATATTACCGCTTGTCAAGCCAACGAAGTTAATTTGGGATATGAGTGGCGTAAATTATCAGTGGCATGAGTTCTTTCCAAATGGTAGTGATCCTTACTCGTAGTATGCTTATTTACAGCTATTAACGTCTTTTAATTCTATACAATGTTGATATGTACTTGCAGCCACTCATAACATTGGTGTCATTATCTCCATATGGGGTCCCATTGTCTTGGTAAGTAATTTGTATTAATTAAATTGGTAAGAGTATTTCTAATTCCTGAAACTTTACTCATTTTAGGTTTATTTTATGGATACGCAAATATGGTATGCCATATTCTCCACTATATTTGGTGGGATTTATGGAGCTTTCAGTCATCTTGGGGAGGTAAATTTTTCTTTTCTTTCCACGTATTAGTTTACTAAGAAGACCAGGTCATTTTGGGTTATAGGAAGTCAGGAGAAACAAAATGGGGAAGGCAAGCCACTCAAAATGGAGAAACTATGATGACCTGAACGAGTACTTTTGGTGAGTTAGTTAAATCAGCTCGATCTGGTTTTATATGTTTAGTCAAGTGTTGTTATCTGAGCCGACTCAATTTAACGTTTTAGGGATAAGAGGTGTTTTAGGCTGGGTTGGCCGATGAAACCTGAGGCAGACTTTTTCATCCACTCTGATGAGATTGCTCAACATCCAAATGAGGTGTTAATTTTGCTAATTTATTACTGCATAAGGACTAAACTTTTGATCTTTATCTTACATTCCTTGGATGCTTACTTGCTTCGCCTATCCATCTTGTTTTAATCCGATTATTCTTTTGTTTCCTTTCCATTATGAAGGTTACCAATTAATTTCTTATTGCAGAGACGTGACCAAGTTCCCCATGGAAAAAGGAAACCGAAAACTAATTTTGTTGAAGCTCGCACGTTTTGGAATCTCTATCGAAGCTTCGACCGAATGTGGATGTTCCTTGTGTTGTCTCTACAAGTAGGATTTAAATTAAAAGTCTCACTCTCCTCCTGCCCTGTTCGATAATCTATATGTAGTAATTCTATTTTTTTCAGACTATGATGATAGTTGCATGGAGCCCGTCAGGATCTATTCTTGCCATATTCGAGGAGGATGTATTTTTAAATGTCTTGACCATTTTCATTACTTCAGCTTTTCTCAATCTTCTACAAGGTAACTTGTAATTCTGTTTCAGTTTGACATCATCCCTTTGATGAGTATTTATAGCATATTGGCTTAATCATTTGTTCTTAATGAAATGCAGCGACATTGGATATAATTCTTAGTTTTGGTGCTTGGAAGAGCCTGAAGTTTTCTCAGATTCTGCGGTTTATCACAAAATTTTTAATGGCAGCCATGTGGGCCATCGTATTGCCAATTGCGTATTCGAAGTCGGTGCAGAATCCAACTGGACTAATTAAGTTCTTCAGTAGTTGGGTTCAGAGTTGGCCTCACCAGACATTATACAACTATGCTATTGCGTTATATGTCTTGCCAAATATCTTGGCTGCTGTGTTTTTCTTACTTCCACCTCTGCGGAGAATCATGGAACGATCAAATATGCGGATTGTCACGCTTATCATGTGGTGGGCTCAGCCGAAGTTGTATGTTGGCAGAGGAATGCATGAAGAGATGTTTGCACTTTTCAAGTAAGAAATATGATGTTATCCATTTCTGTCAATGTTATTTTATTGTTGTACACTCTGTGCGCGATAACATTGGTTACAGCTTTGTTATGCTTCCATGTTCCATCATTAATTTTGTTTTTAATTCATAGGTATACATTCTTTTGGGTCATGCTGTTACTTAGCAAGCTCGCTTTCAGCTTCTATGTGGAGGTGATTTAGCTTCACATTTATAACTCATATTTATTTCCTACTAATGAATGTTTACCTGTTAATAACACCCACCCTTACTTTCCTAATCTCTCGAGCTATCATCTAAAATTTCTACAAGCACCTTTTTGCTGCAGTTATAACATGTGCATTTATTGATGTTGCCTGGACAGATATTACCGCTTGTCAAGCCAACGAAGTTAATTTGGGATATGAGTGGCGTAAATTATCAGTGGCATGAGTTCTTTCCAAATGGTAGTGATCCTTACTCGTAGTATGATTATCTACTGCTATTAACTTCTATTAATTCTAAACAATGTTGATAACATGCAGCCACTCATAACATTGGTGTCATTATCTCCATATGGGGTCCGATTGTCTTGGTGAGTAATTTTGTACTAATTAAATTGGTAAGAGTAGTTCTAATAACTTGATTCATGTTTAGGTTTATTTTATGGATACGCAAATATGGTATGCCATATTCTCCACTATATTTGGTGGGATTTATGGAGCTTTCAGTCATCTTGGGGAGGTAAATTTTTTCTTTTTCTTTTTACTTTGTTAGTATGCAAAAATTATAAACCAAAAACTTGTCTGCTATTATGATGACATTTTTCTAATTCCCTAAGTTAAAACCCAACATTCTGCAAATTTGTTTTAGTTAGTTTTTCAATTTTTTATATGCAGATACGTACACTTGGAATGTTGCGGTCCAGATTTAGATTTGTTCCCTCTGCTTTCTGTTCTAAGCTTACACCATCACCTCCAGGCCGTGCAAAGAGAAAGCACTTGGTATTAATCATACATATAAATTTAAGTGAGAAGAAAGTATACGCCAAGTATGTTCATTTTAATGGGTGACAAATGTAACATTTGAGTAATGCAGGACGAACAAGTGGACGAAAATGACATTGCGAGGTTCTCACAGATGTGGAATAAGTTCATATATACGATGCGGGATGAGGATCTGATCAGCGACAGGTTTTAGGACTTTTTCTATAATATACTCATCATACTGATCTCCTAAGTTTAGTTCATAAATATACTTGTGTTCTTTGCTTCTTTGGTGTATAGGGAAAGAGATTTGCTACTTGTACCTTCGTCGTCTGGAGATGTTACTGTTGTGCAGTGGCCTCCTTTCTTGCTTGCTAGCAAAGTATTAATACATATCTCTCTTTAACAGTTTTGCCCCATCCCTTCTCTCTTCTTGATGAACTGTACTCTTTTGGTGTCAGATTCCCATAGCATTGGACATGGCTAAAGATTTCAAGGGAAAAGAGGACGCTGAATTATTCAAGAAGATTAAAAGTGAATACTATATGTATTACGCAGTGGTTGAAGCTTATGAATCGATGAGGGACGTAATATATGGTCTTCTTGAAGATGAATCTGATAAAAGGTACGAATTTCTTTATCCCTTCAGTATTAGATTGTACCCAACATCATTGATGCATTTTGAACCTATTACAGACTGGCTGAGTACTAACTATATCGACTACTGTCTCCCAATTTATATAGGATTGTAAGGGAGATTTGTTTTGAAATTGATGATAGCATTCAACAACATAGATTCTTAAGTGCATTCCGGATGACTGGTATGCCTTTGCTCAGTGATAAGCTAGAGAAGTTCTTAAAAATCCTGGTAACGTGAAGATATTTTTCTTCTCTCCTTCAATACCAATACTTACTTTTCTTTTTATGTGTTTATTATTCTCCTTAATAAAATGAAGTCGTGCTGACAGCTAAGTGATTACGGAGAAGGTGAAACTTACAAGTCTCAGATAATCAATGTTCTCCAAGATATTATTGAAATCATCACGCAGGATGTTATGGTTAAGGGTCACGAGTAAGTCTTGGTCATATGTGAAAGTTTGCCTCATTTTTCTATGCAAGAAAAGCTCTTCTCGGTTTCTTCTTTTTCTCTAGTTCTTAAAACAATCCATAAGGTGTAAGCTCAAAAAACTTCACTATGAAATATTCAGGTAACATGCTTTGTCTTTATACCTGCAGAATCCTTGAGAGGGCTCATTATCAGAGTGGTGATATTGAAAACGAAAAGAAAGAACAGAGGTTTGAAAAGATAAATCTTGGTGGTCAGGACGACTCTTGGAGAGAAAAGGTATAACTTTTCTGTCTATAATGTGAACAATCAGCCATGTCTTCTGCCTTTGGATCTCATTCATTCAATCTTACTTTGTAGGTTGTAAGGCTTTTGTTACTTGTGACTGTTAAAGAGTCGGCAATCAATATCCCTCAAAGTTTTGAAGCTCGTCGTCGTATGACATTCTTTGCAAATTCCTTGTTCATGAATATGCCAGATGCTCCTCGAGTTCGTGACATGCTATCATTTAGGTACATGTTTTAGCTTAACTATTGTAAATCAAAGTGATAGTGTCCTAGACAAGGTCTATGTCTGCTTCTTCTTTATCTTCTGATTCTCAGTTGGTTCATGGAACCAAGTAACGTTGTTTTTCACATTTGTGTCTAGTGTCTTAACTCCGTACTACAAAGAAGATGTTATCTATTCAGAGGAAGAACTGAACAAGGAAAACGAAGATGGAATATCTATTTTGTTCTACCTACAGAGAATATATCCTGGTGAGCGCCTATCTGGTGTTTTTGTACGTCTTTATAGCAAGTTTGAAATTTACCCAATGAAAAAGTTTTGTAATACAGAGGAATGGTCAAATTTTTCCGAACGTGTCAATGATCCTAAACGAAAATTTTCTGAGAAAGACAAGGCAGATCAACTCCGGGAATGGGTATCTTATAGAGGCCAGACCCTTTCAAGGACAGGTATACTATCAGAATGTTGTAGGAGTTTTACTTGTATGTATGCGGTATGCGATCGCTAATGTGTTGAAAATCTTTACTATTGTTAGTTAGGGGAATGATGTACTACAGAATGGCCCTCGAACTTCAATGTTTCCAGGAATACACAGAATATGGTTTGCATTTCCTCCAAACTTACAGCTTTTATTGTTGCTGGTGATAAGTTTTTTTTTTATGGTTTTAAGAACTATTTTTCATCTTGCAGCTGCCCATAGTGGCTACCTTCCCTCAGCATCATATGACGAGTTTATGAACCGCGCACGAGCTCTTGCAGATCTGAAATTCATATATGTCGTGTCATGCCAGGTATATGGGAACCAGAAAAAGTCAAGTGACGGCAGGGATCGAAGTTGTTACAATAACATTTTACAGCTCATGCTAAAGTAAGAAAGTTGTCACTGTTTTGAAATCAAGACCTTCTTCTTCTTCTAGCTTAGTTTTAATTTAAAATTATTTTTAGGTATCCATCCTTGCGTGTTGCCTACATAGATGAAAGGGAGGAGACAATCAATAAAAAATCACAGAAAGTATTCTACTCCGTGCTGCTCAAAGGATGTAACAAATTAGATGAGGTATATAACAAGCCAATTTGTGTTTGATAATTTATTACATAATTAGGCCTTACCTGAATGTTGTTCTTTATTTTCTTAGGAAATATATCGTATCAAACTTCCCGGCAATCCTACTGAAATTGGTGAAGGAAAACCTGAGAATCAGAACCATGCCATCATTTTCACTCGGGGTGAAGCACTTCAGACCATAGACATGAACCAGGTAGCTTTCGTCTCTCTATACCTCAACCAGTTTGTTGATTCAAACTTTGTTGTCTCATTCCCTTTTTCCCATTTCAGGACAACTACTTTGAAGAGACTTTCAAAATGAGAAATGTGCTACAAGAATTTGATGAAGGTCGTCGTGGCAAGAGGAATCCTACAATTTTGGGTCTTCGTGAACACATTTTACTGGAAGGTATAATATTCTTTATACCTTTGGTCGTTCTTGATGTTAATGCACGTCTCCACATTTTTGGCACTATTGCACTGTTCTTTTTAATCTTTCTTGTCTGATTTCCCTTACTCCACAGTGTTTCATCACTTGCTTGGTTCATGTCAAATCAAGAGACGAGTTTCGTTACCATTGGCCAACGTGTTCTGGCTAATCCTCTGAGGTATTCTCATATCTTTTGACTAGGGGAAAAATCCTTGCTACCCGTCCTTTTGCAGCCTCAAATCTGACTTCAAAAGTAGCAGCAGTCTCTGCATCGTCGAATCTTATATATTATCTTAGAACTAAATCTTTTTGTTTCATACAACTAACTCACTTTTCTTTTACAGGGTACGTTTCCATTATGGCCATCCTGATATATTTGATAGGATCTTCCACATCACAAGGGGAGGCATTAGCAAGGCTTCAAAGATAATAAACTTAAGCGAAGATATCTTTGCAGGTAAAGAATGGTCCTTGTTGACAAACATTAAACTTTCTTCCTCTTTTTTGTGATGGCTAAATATGGTAACAAACAGGATACAATTCAACTCTTCGTGGGGGTTATATCACACATCACGAGTATATCCAAGCAGGGAAAGGGCGTGATGTAGGGATGAATCAGGTTTCGGTTTTGAAGCCAAAGTTGCGAATGGTAATGGAGAACAAACACTAAGTCGTGACGTTTACAGACTTGGACGCCGGTTTGATTTTTACAGGATGCTCTCCTTCTACTTCACCACTGTTGGTTTCTATTTCAGTAGTATGGTATGCGTAATTCCTCATTCAAAGATAGTTACTTCCTCTTGTAGAAAGCATGTCTTTTCTTGGATTGTTCAGACGAGTAAAAAGCATTCGTCTTTTCTGTGTTTCAGATAACGGTTCTCACAGTATATGTGTTCCTATATGGGCGTCTTTATCTGGTATTGAGCGGATTGGAAAAGGAGATTCTGCAAAGTGCAACCGTGCATCAATCCAAAGCTCTTGAGGAGGCGCTAGCAGCTCAATCAGTTTTCCAGTTAGGTTTTCTGATGGTTCTACCAATGGTTATGGAGATTGGCCTAGAAAAAGGGTTCCGCAAGGCCTTGGGTGATTTCATCATAATGCAGCTTCAGCTTGCCTCTGTTTTCTTCACGTTTCAGCTGGGAACAAAAGCTCATTACTTTGGGAGGACGATTTTGCATGGAGGTTCGAAGTACAGAGCAACTGGTCGTGGATTTGTTGTTTTCCATGCCAAGTTTGCGGATAACTATAGACTATACTCGAGAAGCCACTTTGTCAAGGGACTGGAGTTGGTCATGCTACTGATAGTTTATCAAGTATATGGAAATTCGTACCGTAGCTCGAGTCTTTATATATACATCACATTTTCAATGTGGTTCCTAGTGACTTCTTGGTTGTTTGCTCCATTTATATTCAACCCATCTGGATTCGAGTGGCAAAAGACGGTGGACGACTGGACTGACTGGAAAAGATGGATGGGGAACCGCGGTGGCATTGGAATCGTCGTTGAAAAAGTTGGGAATCATGGTGGGAATCAGAGCAAGAGCACCTCAAGCACACAAATTTAAGAGGAAGGGTTCTCGAGATACTTCTCGCACTGCGTTTCCTCCTTTACCAGTATGGAATTGTGTACCACCTCAACTTAGCTCACCGCGACACAACAATTCTGGTATGATAATGTTCCTTCTTCGTTTTGTCATGATGCTTCTCGCTTTTATCTTTGGACAACTCCAATAACTTTGAAACCTTTCTTCTTTTAAGGTTTATGGACTCTCTTGGGGAGTCTTGTTGGCAGTTCTCCTCGTCCTAAAGGTAAGGCTCCGAAACAGATCTATTTACAGAGATAGTTTAGAACAGTGGGTTGGTTTCCTTTTTTCACATTGATGATTGTTTTGTTTAATCATCTGACAGATGGTATCGATGGGAAGAAGGAAATTGGTACAGATTTTCAGGTTATGTTCAGGATTCTCAAGGCGCTACTCTTCCTCGGTTTCTTGTCAGTCATGACTGTATTATTTGTAGTCTGCGGCCTCACCATTGCAGATGTATGCGCTTCATTCCTCGCTTTCTTGCCTACCGGCTGGGCCATTCTTCTTGTAAGCTACCACACGACTTTCACAAGAATCTTTGTCTTTTATTTGATGAGAATACAGTTTGTTAATCTATTTACTAATGTTTTTTGAAGATCGGGCAAGCGCTGCGTGGCGTGCTTAAGGGACTAGGATTCTGGGACTCGGTTAAAGAGCTAGGGAGAGCGTACGAGTACATAATGGGTCTTTTGATATTCACACCCATTGCAGTCTTATCATGGTTCCCATTTGTGTCCGAGTTCCAAACAAGACTGCTGTTTAACCAAGCCTTCAGTCGCGGTCTCCAGATTTCTATGATCCTCGCAGGAAAGAAAGACAAAGAGACACCTGCCCCCTCTAAGTAGACACCCTTCGTATTCTTTCTTCTTCATTCTTTTTATTCAGTTGTTGTTGTTAGTATATTGATTCGGTCTTTAAGATCATAGAAAAATGTTGTTTTACAGAGTAAGCCATTTGTTCAAACAAACTGCCCATGACCATCATCATTTGGTATCGAAGTGATGAAAAATGATTAGTATTCACTAGTTACAAAACACCACAAACATTGTAGTATTGGTTTGGCCATGTTTCAAAGAGATTGGGAATACAACAGAAAGGCTTGCGATCTAATGCGTCTATAAATAAGTTCAGTTGATTCCAAAAGCATGGTAACAAATGACACATAGACAATTTGAACAGTCCTAGGTGATGTCGAACTTTGGAAGAACGCTAACAGAATCAGAGGTGAAGCCGAAAAGGCAGGTGAAGCAGCATAGAGGTTTTGTTACGTCTCAGAAATTGAAACCAAACGTGGCAAACCTTAGGTGGTTCGAGACTTTTCATGCTCTACCGTGCAGGAGAAACAAGACATTGCTTTCATGCCAAATGCCTGTAATACAAGGATAAAAGAATGTACTTAAGCTGTGAGTCGAAAATAAAATTATCAAGAAAGACCATCAAAAGATTCTCAGAACAGCCTAGGATAAAATAATTGACTATTAACGTGTTGAAGAATTATAATTTGTAAAAGAATTAGCGTCCAAAGCTTTGGATATCAAGCAGCAGTCAATTCATCAAGCAAACTATAGACTTCTATCTAATATTCACTCAACTCCACTCAAACATGGATTCTGTTTCAGAGTTCAAGTTGAGGTCACGCAATTCAACCCTCTGTTCTTTGAATTCCACTAATGTAAACCATAAGAGGAGATAGCCTACACGAAGCGCTAAGCAAAAACTAAACAACCTAGAGGCGTGGCGTGCATGACTTTGAAGTAAGTTGTTACCTCTTGAAGAGTTCTGAAAAGTAGCGTGTACCGTTGTATGCTACGAACCACATCAAGACTACCACCAAACCATCTGAATAAGAGTTGAGGAAAGGCAACAAAAAAGGCCAAAGAAGATGCAAAAGCAGAGATCTAACATTACTTATTTTTAGTATAACTTATCAACTTAATCTCCGAAACACTATTCAGTAAAACTCTTTAATGTCATCATAAGAATGAACAGAGAGACATTGCTTTAGACAACAACACGAGTGAAAAGAAAGTTAGTGGCACAATATATATTGATGTTAAAAAGAAAAAGAAAATCAAAACTTGCATATATTCCTAACGATCGAAGAGTATCATCAATTCATCATTCTCAAACTAGACATCAAAATTTAAGCAGAAGACCAGATCTCTCAAGAAAAGGAGAAAAAAAAAAGGATACTGAAGAGGTACCGTTCCCACCAATCAAGCATGTAGAGACCGAACGTGACATTGTAAAGGTAGATTTTGCGTTGTACCCAATTCATATCTGATCCACTTCCCTAACAAACCAAAACACAAAGAGATTTACAAATCTGGATTCGATGTTCGAAAAAACAACTCAGTATTCATCAAGTTCCAGGTGAATCCTACCGAGAACGTAATGGAGATATATCAAAAGCGCCACGAGATCCGAGATCTACGAGATGGTGTCGTTTCTAACTTCAGAGTCTCAGGTATCGAAGCGATAAATCAAAATTGGACGGAGACATCAAAGCTGGAAAAGTCTGTATTCCATTTGGTCTAATCTTTTTTTTTTTTTTTTTTGACTTCCGACCACGGTTTCTTAAGTTAGTTAATACCGGTTTAGTGTAACCAGTTAGTTAATTCCGGTTATGTAGGACTAACCGGGTTCTCATGTCTCTCTACCACCTTGTGTTTCTCTTATCCACGCGCGTGTGTGCTTTTGTAATAAGACGACCAAAGATGGTGACGACGAGCGTCGTCGGAGCTCCGTTGGTTGTTGCTCGATTTAGAAGGATTCCGACGACCCTAAAGTGCTTCGCTTCCACCGCAAATTCAGAGCTTCTCCGTTCCCAGCTCGATCGGCTTCACGCGGAAGCAGAGTCCACTCGTGCTAAAGGTCTCACCTTTATCTGTTATTCTTCAGTCTTAATTAGAATGAGTTAGTGTGATTGATGTCAAGTTTGGTTTTTTCTTTGTTGTTTTGCTAGCAAATAGTAATAGGTTGAGACTTTTGAGATTATCCGAAGCTGCAGAGAATCTACGGAGACAAGCATCTGTTCATGTTCAGACAGGGAAAGAGAACGATGCGAGAGAGTTGCTTCTCCAGAAGAAGAAAGTCATGCAAGCTTTGGACAAGGCCAAAGCTCGTATCGAGTTGCTCGATACCCTCTCTTCCAAACTCAACGAGGTACAGAGAAAACGATATGTTACTTGTTAACTGTCTGTGAAAACATGTGTTGAGATGAGAAGCTTGGTTTGGTTTCAGGCAATATCTGTCAAGGAAACTCAGCTGATTGGGAACATATCTTTGGATCTCGATGTAGATAGTGACAATACTTCAGATGGAGTTCACATTGTATCTCCAAAGCCTGAATCTACTCAAGAGAACGACACAACTGACTTGGATTCTTCTCAGGAAAGCCAACTTACTGAAAACAACTTTGAGGAGCACCAAGAAACTAATCATGTACTGGAAGAGGCTTTAACTGGTAGCATCATCAAAGAAGTGTCTTCTTATGAATCTTTCTTGGAAAATCTAGACCAGAAACTTGGCAGAATCGAGGATGAACTCGTCACCGTTGTAAATGTTGCGTCGTTGGTTCTTAGTCATGAAGATAAACCCAATAATCTAAAGGTTCAGCAAACATCAGAAATTCTTGAAGAGATCCGTTGTCTGAGGGAAAGGTAACGCACTCAACACATCACTAAGTTTAAACTCCTAATCACTGCAGTGTTACTTAGTACATGAAGTTTATTGTTCTGCTTGTGTAGGATTGCGAATATCATTTCCAAAGAAGCAAACATCAGTTAGTGCCTCAAGCCCCTTCTTGGTATGAACAGTTTAGCATTTCTATACTCATTCAGGTCTATGGTTCTTGATGTGATGTGAATATTAAATATCGTCTAAGTTGGTACATTTAATTTTGATGTGATATATGTATACATCTTAGGTGCGTAAACATTCATGACATATCTTCCTTGCTGAAAGAATTTAATATATGAATTAACTACAAATACCAAACTATGCAATGATTTTCAGATGTTTTAGTAACAAAATTGATGGCATTAAAGTGACAGGTTGAGGTTTTGGACTAAACAAATCAAGAAACAAAGACTATGTATAACCAAACATTCCCATTACATAACAAGTAGTATTGAGAAAGAAAAAAGATGTGGAGAAAGTGCAATGAAGCCAATAGAATTTTAAACATCTAAGTCCTGAAATAACAACATTTAACTATTAAACAAACAAACAAACACAAAAAACTGATTATTTTTTATGTGACAATGCCTTCATTTCCAGCAAGAACCAAGTACTTATCCTTCCTTGTGAGATTAGTGCACTCAAATCCCAAAACTCTAGCAAGTTCTCCCTGTATGAAATTTGCAACTTCAAAACTAGACTTACCTCCAGCACAAGTCATCTCTTTAGGCAACTTCTTCAAAACCTCAATACAATAAACCGGCCTAGGGTTCATCAGAAAGAAGATAGGGTCTAAACATTTGAGCCCACTCGCGGTCGTCCCGTAGAACATGCTCACTCTAGCATCCACAGCCACGGAACAATGTCCTCGGTTAACTCAGCAAACAGAGGACTGAATCTCAGCAGATAAGGCTCTCGACAAGTAGTCCCTTCAGGACAAACCACTAGGTCTCCTTTGCTGAGAAGTCTCTGCATCGCTTCGCCATCTTTCTTCCTGTCTCTCTTGAGGCTAACGGTCTTGAGAGGCGCTATGAGCTCGGAGAATTTGCTTAGGCTGTAAGTAACCGCGGTCAAGGGCTTGCCGAGAGACGTGGTGAGAAAGACAGGATCAAGAAGGGTCCTATGGTTGCATACATACAAGACCCCACTCTTACCTTTCTCTGGACGACCGTTATACAAGTTATGGGTATTGAAAGTGATTCTAACACCGGACATAGCAGCCAGGAAGTTGGCTACGTGGTAAGGAAGCAAGACTCCTATCAAGATCCTGAAGACAGCTAGGAAGATACCGATAGGGAGCCATGTGAACATAGCGAGTGTAGCTGATGGTGTTGGCAAGAAAGCTAATCTCCCGTCATGGAATATCAATGGCTTTGGGTATCTTTCTCTAGGAAGAGTGTTCATGGAGTCTTCTTCATTACAAAGATAAGCTTCCTGTGAGGGAAACGTAGAAGAAAACGGAAAGTT
>CM028688.1:3426525-3546341 GCA_016771965.1 Brassica carinata
TCGGTCCCAAGAACTCGTCTGGAATCCCGAATGAAGTGACCAGTGCAAGCGCGTGTGGTCTAAGCTCTCTGCAGAGCTTAGAAACTTCTCTCCTCACATCTCCAACATTGTCCCTAGAGAGGTAACCATATCTTAAGAACGATGGATCTTCTTCAATGCAGATCAATGCGTACGTTGATCTTACAAGACCCACCACATCCTATCATCAAAATACATACAGCTAGTTAGTTCCGTTTGGTTCCTCTTTTAGTCTTCACGTATTCTTTTTTTTTAATAACTAAATGTCACACTAGTGAAACAATTCTTTACTCTCACACTTTTTTATATATATTGTGTTAAGAGCAGTGAAAACTATGCCTCAGCTAACAACACGACCGAATCTAAGATTTACGGGACTATAAACATTGTTAAGTTAAATCTTAATAATTTTTTTAAACTTTGGTGGTTATCTGATCTATGTAAAACAGATCTTAAAATCTAGGATGTAAGGCCAATATTTCATCAGGCTGTGACCAAAACCAGTCATGGCTAACAGTGACCATGCTTACCTTAATGGAGCCAGCAGGCAGTTTGGCTTCAGCATCCAAAACGGCTTGTAAGATTGCTTTTTCTGCGAAAGCTTTACTTAGATCTTCAGAAAGTTGATGACTCTGCAAGCATATAGAACCATTAGTATA
This sequence comes from Brassica carinata, assembly GCA_016771965.1. Classification (NCBI taxonomy): domain Eukaryota; kingdom Viridiplantae; phylum Streptophyta; class Magnoliopsida; order Brassicales; family Brassicaceae; genus Brassica; species Brassica carinata. The sequence goes on from CM028688.1 coordinate 3,427,203, forward strand.
TGAGAAACCCAACTAAAGGTTATGTGCCAAGAAATGCTAACCAATAGGAAGGAGAACTCTCTGCTTTCTCCTCTCCCTTGAAGCTCTGCAACTTCACAAGTATATCGTTCAAGAAGATCTCGCTCTCTTAAGCAGAATACATGTTTCTGCCAGAGACAACACACAAGTGATGTTTAACAAAAAAAAGTTGAATTCATTAACAAAAAGTTGAACTCATCTAAAGAAATGATTAAGAGGGATATGAGTTATAATGACCTGGAACTGGCTGCATCTGAGGATACAAGATGTGAGTTGAGTAGGCAATACAGGACGAGAACTGTTCATGTGGTCCAATCCTAATCCTTTGAATGGTTTATTTCTCTTCTTACAAGACACATATTCAGCAAAAAGTGCCTTGCTCACCTAAATTTTACACATAAGAACCAATAAAGTCACATTGTATAGTCAAAACAAGGAAAATTGCTGAACTAGTTATGTTTCTTAGCTTACCTGCTGCATCAGAACATTATTGTCACCCTCAAATGTAGTCTGCACATCATATTCGCCTTTTAAATGACCAACTCGATTCTCTGTTTTCAAACCTTGCCCTCCACAAGCTTCACGACATTCCTTGAAAAGAACCAAGCAAAAGAGATATAACATCAGTATCCCGCATTTGTCACATAAAAGTTTAAATACGACACCTGAAGCGTTCTCATATTGTGCCAGGTGAGAAGAGCTTTGATTCCACTTGAGACAACATGAATCTCTTTGTTGGTCTCAGGTGTCCTCTTCACGTAAATCATCTTCATGTCATTCGCAGCAAAGCTCATAGCATATCTAGAGCACATAAGATTCAGTTAGAAAAAAAAAAAAATCTTCCAAGAGGGATAAGATAACATAGTATCCTTACGTCTTTGCTAAGAGTGGTAAAAGTCGTCTTTGATGGCTTGGATAATCAAGAAGAAGCACTTCAGGACCATTGACTACAACAGAGAAGGCTCTTCTCGATAGTGAGTACCTTATAGCAACAGCTAATCCGATCTGCCATTATTAAGAAAGGGTCTTAATCAGTAACATTTAATTAGTCCTGAGATATATTCAAGTTGAGATATGTACCTTTGCAGAGTAAATGGCGCATGAAGCAATGGTGACACGACCAGAGGTCAAAGGGGCCAAGAATGCTCCAAATCTCTGAAAATAAAATATAAAACATTTTCACTGCAACTCCACAAAAACATTTGTAACAAATGTTTATACTTTTTTTTTTTGAACACAATAAATGTTTATACTTAAAATTGCTTTTTAGTAGCTACCTGATCAGGATTTTTAATTGCGCTAACATACTGTCCTTCAGGTGAAATATCAGCAACTGAGTTCAGTAAATTTTCTCTTGGGATCCGAAGATTGTCAAACCTATAAGGATAATGCAAGGATACAGCCTTAGTATAAGGTACAATGAAATAACATTGAGTTGCATGTGTGTACTACTACCATATCCGGCCATTGTCCACACCGTTCAAACCAATCTTGTGTCCGCAATCAGCAATGCGGATGTTTGGACATATGTTTCCATCTTGATCTCTGATTTGAGCTATGAAGACATGAATCCCCTGGTTGGTTCCGTTTACATCGAGCTGTGAAATCACAATCGCATGTGTTGCATGCTGCACAACCAAAAGTTAGTATATGGAAGATGAGAGGAGGAAAAAAAAACAGAGTTGAAGCAGAGAAACAACTTACTATAGCTGCCTCACCGATCCAATACTTCTGAGCAGATTCACAAGGAGTGTTTATCACAAACTCCTCAGTTCTCGGGTCATAAGTAGTCACTGTTTCAATCCCCCTCACCTGAAAGCATTAAAATCAAGAAGATCACCTAGACAGATAATGCAAAATGACACTAGAGAATATAATATAGTTCTCTCTTACATTGCTTCCATGGCCTAACTCAGTCATTGCAAAACATCCCTTGACAAGATAATCTTCAGTGTTCTTCAGCCACTTCTCATGGTGTCGCTTTGTCCCAAAGAACTTCACAGCATTACCCCTGAGCAATAAAATCATGAATGAATATATATATATATAAAGCATGTTATTAATTATTCATTTTTATTTCTTGAGCATATACCATAACAAGAAATGAACACCGAGTTTGGCGGAGAGGGAGTAATCATACATCCCGCAGACCTCGTACAGAGCAAACTTCTTGAGCTCAGCTTCAGGACTTGTCTCCGTTAACCATCCTTTAAAGACACCTTTCTCCAGCAAGTACAAGATCCGCTTCATACTGATCTCACGCTGCTGCTTCATCGTCTCGTTGTAATCGGGAGACACGAACACCTTGCCTCCTCCTCTTCCTTCCGGTTAAAGAGGTTGCTCTGCACCATGATCCCGTAAAGCCAGTCTCGGTCCTCCAAGTTGTGTCCGTCGAGCAGTTTCCTCATCTCCTTGACTTGGAATCCATAGCTCTCGTTAAGCTCCGGTGGAGTGTACTGCAAGCATACCTCGCGCGTGAGGGAGATGTTAGAAGGCTGAGGAGGTGACTGGAGAATGTGATTGGCGAGAACATGTGCTCGCTGGAGTGCGCGATTTTCAGACATATCTAGGTGTTTCCGACGAGAACAGGGTCTCACTCACTTCCACAACGTTTCCAAGAAAGAGGGAGGGCTGAGAGTTATTTTAGTTTTATTTTCTGAGTGTTGACTTCTAGGTAAAGATTCCTCTCGTGTATCCCAAGAAAACTCAGCTCTTGTTTTGATCTCTTGCCCGTAGCATCTGCTGAGATACTGTATGTATTCTACTTTTAGTTACGCGATTAAATAGGATCATGTCCCATTTTAACGGACTTTATTCTATATCACCCTAGTAACTCCCATGTTAATTCTACTATGCCCCTTCGTAAATATAGTTTCTTTTTGATTTTCTTTTTAAAACCAAAACAATATAAAAGACACAAAGGGGTTTAATGAACTTGATAATTTACAGACCCAACCATAAGATAAACGGATTGCCCACCCGAATCCAGTCAAAACGGATCTTATTCTATTAATTTATTTAAGAAATTGAAAACCACAATAAAAAACAAAACATTTTCCCCTTTTTCTCGTTATCTTCTTCCTTTTCAAATTTCAGGTTCCAGTTTAGAGAGCTCTATCAGTAATATTTCCATTCTCCGATTCATTCCTTCTTCAATCTCATTCACATCGATTGATTTGTTTGTCTTCTCCTTTCTCGTTTTAGATCCAATTAGTTTATTATGACACGGAGGAGATCTTGGACAAGGCTTTTCCCTCGTCCTCAAGTGCCGAGCCAACGGCATCATGAAGCGTCTTCACCATCATCCCCACCGCCTTCCACAAGATGTATGCTCGGTTGGAGAACTCTCGGTGGCGTTTCTTGGCTCCTCCGTGTCTCGCTCCGCTGGATCACAGTGGCGCTGATTACCTTGGTCTTCCTCCTCTTGCCGCCAACGAGCTCATCCTCTGCCTCATCTGGGAGCATATTGCTCTTCTCCACACCGGATCCCTTGAAGACCGCTCTGATGCTGCTTCTTCCCTCGTTTCTCTTTCCCGTGATAACGATCGCTACACTAAGCTTATCATCGAGGAAAGAGGCGTAGGATCTCTGCTACAGAAGGGGAACAAGTGTCGTGACAGCTAACTTCACTTGTTACGAAATTCGACGAGAAACGATGGGTGTGTAGAACTAGAAGCTCATCGGATTTTTAGCTCACTTATCTGTCCCAATCCGCAGCTAAGAGGGTTTCTATCAAGTCGAGGGCTTGGCGTGAGATGTTTTGTTTATTTCGATAGAGATACTCCCATTACTGATTCGTTCTCTTCTCACTGACTATGTAGTCTCTCCTTCTTTGTTGACCTAAAGTTTTCATTTTTATTAATTGGTTAGTGTTGCTTTGTTGGTTTCTGAGTGATTATTGGTCTTGGTATAACAGATTTCTTCACTCGAGCTAAACAAGTGAAGAGAATTGAGATCGATGATCAACATAGGTAATTCTTGTTCTGTTTTTCTTGTAATGTGACTAAAGTCATTGTGTGGTGGTCATGTATGTGTAAGTATGGTTTAAGTAGTCTTGTTTGTCTCTCAATTGAGCCTGAGGTTATGGAAGCATGGAAGATTGATTAGACCTATTAGTTCCGTTAGCTAGACACATGTGGTGCCATTAGTTGTTTTGAGTTTCAAAAGTTAATACTTTTATCTGCTGCTGTGTCCTCATGAAAATTTAGTCTATTATCTTTTTGGGGACATTAACTAGCTTCGTTTTGGGTCTAATTTCAAAGCTTTGGTTGTGGGTTTTCAGTGATGTTTAGTGACATATCGTGAGAAGAGACATTCTTACATTACTTGGCGTACTTCGCTACTGGTGGAGCTCTCTAGCTGTATATTTATTTGGTCATGTTCCTGAGTTATGTTAGTGGAGCGAATAGAAGAATGTTCTTTTGTTTGTAGATTCTTAAACCAACTTTTTTTTTTGCTCAGCTTAGCTACTCAAAAGAAAGATTTGTATGGTCTTTGATCCATCACAGTGGGTACAAATTCCTTTCATCGAAGGGAAGACTGACGAGATCGGAGAGCCAAAGAAGAAGCATAAAACAAAGGCTAAGGCTTAGAAGACTTCTGGGTTAACATATTTTTGGATGTTTATTATGTATCTTGGTTTTTCTTTTTATGTAGGATGATATGTAAGGCTTGCTTGTGTTGAATTCATGTAGGATGACATGTAAGATTATTGCTTGTGTTGTTGCAGGTTTGGACTACTAGAATACAGGTATTATTGTGTGCTAAAAACAAAAATTTTGAACTACTAGCCTACTAGGTTTGATAAGTATTAAAAAAAGTTATTATTACTAAGAAGACAAAAAAACTTGCCTAAAACGTGTTAAAAATTTCAATAAAAAAATATGTCTACAAAACATGTTAAAAAAGAGAGGTCACATGTTTGAATATTTACACTTAGTAGTACTCAAGATAGTAGTAATATTTCTTTCTTCATAGTAATACTTTTGCAAATTACAACATTTTTTAGTAATACAACATCAAAAATTCAAATTTATTAATAATACCAATGTATTTATACAGTTTTAGATTGTATAGAACATATTAAAAGAAAAAAATTTCAAAAAATATGAATTTTATGTTATTCATCTCATTATGGCAGTCCTATCAAGACATTAGTATGAAAGTGTAAGGATGTTTTATGGAAATGAGAAGTTTTGAGCAATTTGAGAAATTAAGAGTGTATTATGTCTAATTTGATAAATAAACACATATATTGACATATTATCACGTAATATATGATATATATCTTCTAAAAAATAAATAATAAGACGAAAATTAAGGTTATCAGAAACATGCATAAACATAGTAATTCAAGGTATTTTAAGGTAGTTCAAAGTAGTTCACAATAGTACCTAGTAATACCATTTCAGCATTTATTGGTAAACCCATTGAAAATAAAATATTTCTAGTAGAACCAATGCATATAGATAGTTTTAGATGGTATATAACATTTGTTGTAGAAACAAAATTCTGAAAATATGTAATTTGTGTGATTGACCTTATTATAACATCACCATCAAGATATTAGATAAGGAAGTATTTTTGTGAAAGTGATAATTTTTCTAACAACTTAAGAAATATTGAAGATTTCACATTATATCTGCTGAAAATTTATAATAAGCCAAAAATATAAAGTTCTTAGTAATATGTATCATACATAGTAGTCAAAGGTAATACAAGATAGTACAAAGTAGTCCCGTAGTTCTAGTAGTCCACATACCAATTTATATAAATAAAAATATAATATTAAATCTTCAAATTTATATAAAAAATGAACATCCTTCTGTTTCAAGAATGTAATTTTGATATATTTCACAAAGGTTAAAAATAATCCTAATGAATTCATGCTCTTAATAAATACATCAATTTAATCAAAATATTTTAAGACAGATAAATTATATAAAATCAAAGAATTTTGTAAATAATATTAAAGTTAAAATAGATATAACTGAATTAGAATCTTAAATGCTACTTTTTACATAACAAGAAAAGTGTCAAAATTACTTTTTAATAAATATAAATAGTAAATATATGAAATATATTATTCTCAAACTAAAGGCCATATAAAATATATAAAAACTAAAATCAATAAAATTTGAAATTAATTTTTGATTAAAATATTATCGAAACATATGTTTTATAAATTAATAGTTTTGAAATATTTTTATGTAAACCAAAATTTATATAATTTACTATTAAATTTATTTTGATTAAAATATTATTTAATTACATATTTTTATTGAATTTTGTATTTTTGAAATATTACTGAAATAATCTATATATATTTAAAATTGATTGTTGACTAAAATATATAATATCTTATTTTAAATTTGATTTCTTTATATAAATAAAATTGTAGTTAAAGAAACTTAATTTTATATAAATATTTTATTAAATTTATTTTGAAATTAATTGTTATTATAATATTATTTTAATAAATTATTTTGTTATTTTATTGTTATGAAAATATTATTTCAAGATCAACAAAATTTCTAATTTTTCCATAAATTTTTAGCTATATAAATCGTTTAGCAATTATTTTTAAAAAACTTTAAAATTAGATTTGGAAAATAAAATCTGTAATCCATCTGAAAAAAAAAATCAAAAAAATCTGGTTGGTGCATAAAATAATGTGGGACCCATACGAAAAAAAAAAAAAATAATGGTGGATCCCAAAGATTTGATAATAAGGAAAAAGAATATTAAATAAAGAAAGGGTAAGAAAGGTAAGGGAAGAAAAGTGGAAAAAGATGGGGTAATTAGAAAAAGAGTGGGGTAGTAAGAATAGAAAATTTCTAACTAGGGCATATAAGAATACTTTCCCATTTTAACATGACCATTGCTTGGTTTCTTGGGGGATAAGAGCATGCCCATTGGAAAAAAACAATATAATAATGCAAACTTTGTGAACACGGGTCTCTTGAATTAGCCGTAAGGGACGGGTTCATTAATGTTTCTTGGAACCACCACGTGATTCACGATTGTACTTTTATTAGTTAATTTTTTTATTAAAAAAAAAAAAAACAAACGAAAAAATAAAAAAAATAATCAAAAGTATAAAATCGGGAATCGAGCCCCAAGGTTCACCAATGTGCATGCTCTAACATATTAGTAGTGTTACATACTTTCATACCCCTTAACTTTATTACCAAAAGCATACACCAGCTTAAGAAAATATTAAAGAAATTAAGAAAAGCCTTCAGAGAAAATTAGGCGGAAGTTATGGGTTATATCCCAATCCCCTAGACATTATTTGCAAAATAATTTTAGCACATGTTTTTTTCTACGATCAATTTCACTAAATAAATGTGACATGACATATAAATGTGACATGAATGATTACATTTAATGCTGATTTATATTTTTGGTAATTTTTCTTAAAATATGGTAGTAAGTTATACTTTATTATTAAAATAAATCTATTCAAATATAAAATTAAATAATATGAAAATATAGATATAAATATAATAATGTTTTAAAATTTCAAAAAGTTGTTTATTTGTATTTTTATAATTATACAATTTTAGTATCAAAAACTATTTCCATTTTTCTACAACTTTTTAAAAATTATAATTTTTAATCATAATATCATTAGTTTCTTTTATATATCTATAAACTAGGTGATTTTCCCGTGCTCATGCACGGGTATAAATATTTATAAAGTAAATATATATTATAATAATTAATTGTTATTTACTTTTAGTTTTAAATTAATTTATAGTTTTATGCATAATTTATATATTACTTTAATTAGACATATAATTTTAGATATGTTATATCTAGTCGGTTTTTTTATTTTTATAATCGGTTTAGTTATCATTTGGATATATTAGGTTGCATTTATTGCTCTGAATTCAATTATAAAAATTTTAATTCAAAATATATTAAAATTTTAATTAATTTTCTTATTTGCATTAGGTTGGTTTTTGTCTTAGATATGTAAATATATTTTAGGAAGATTATCTATAACTTAAGATATATTGTGCTTAGAATGAAATAAAAAATAAACTAAAGTGTTTGGTTTCAAATTACGTAAATTAATATAACGATAATATTCTGCAATCTCATGCATATATATAAATTTTACAAAAGAACTAAATTAAAACAGTTGCTTAATATTTTATTTTCATTTGTTAAGGTGTTATGAGTCATCTTATAATTTATATTTATAATATAAATTATTACTATTATTATTATAAAATTATTTTTCTTATTATAGTTAAATCTATGATTTTAGATATAAATTGAATTAGTCGAGTCACTCATGTTGTGAGTATCTTAAGTTACATATATTCTTTCAAATTCAAACTTAGGTATAACTATTTTTATTATAATTAAGTCAAGTCAAATTAATTTTATTTATCGTTTAAATGTGCATGTATTTTCAATATATATATATATATATATATATATATCAAATTAAATGTTGATTTAAAAAAACGAAATTAGAAAATAAAATGATGATCTATAGAAAGTTACATAATAAGTAATTGATATGTTTTGGAAGCTCATGAACACATATCAATATTTATAATAACTAAAATATTTTTATAAATTATAAATGATTTTATACATTTTTGTTATGGTTATATTAAGTTCGACAAACATAAAAACATAAAATTTAAAAGCAAATTTAATATTAAGAAAACATATAATTTTAATAATTCAAAATATAATATATCTACCTCACTAAAGTCTATAGTGTGATTTTAAAATATTTTGTTATTTGATCAAAAGATGTTTATTGTTCAAATTTATTTTTCGTTTTTCAGTATCTCTTAAAAATAAGCAGTAAAAAATTGTGATTGTATTTGAGAAATCTTATTAGTTATTATATAAGAAAAAAATTTATAGATAGTTTTTGTTGTAATTGAAAGATATTATGGTCAAATAAATATAAGAAAATACAAATAATATTTCAATAATACTAATTATAAAATATTTTAGTCAATAAAACATATATCAGTTTATGTTACTTAATTATTTTATGTAATTATCTAAAAATAGATAAATATATTAAAAATATTTTTGTTACTGTAAAAATATATATTGTTGTACTGTTTAAAATTATGTTTTAACATAAATAATATTTCTTTTTCTAATATCAAGGTTATCTGTGAAAATATAAATATAAAGAAAGTATATTAGTATATTTTATGCCATTTAAAATTATTTTTAAATGGAATATTACTATTTTGTGAGCTTTCTTTTTTAATGAAATCATATTATTTATACATATATTTTGTTTTTAAATTCGATTTATAAACTTTATAATATTTCCTTTTTATTATATATGTTATTTGGAAAATATTAAAAAGTAACTTAAATAAAAAATCAATAATAGTGTTTAAATATAACATTTTAATTCATTAAGGGTATCATTGTAATCAACCACTGTGAGAATTAACGTGACTGAGACACGTAGGAAACTGACTTCTCAAATAATATTATACAGATTTTACAAATGTTGTTTATTTTAATTTTTTGATAATTATACAACTTTATATCAAATTTTTAATTAATTTTATACGAGTTGATTTAATATATTTTATCCAAAAGAAATAAATAAAGTTATATCTAAGATTATAATTTTAAATATATTTACATATATATTTTTATATATAATTTAAATAAATAAAATGTTTAATTTATCGTATTTTTATGTTCAACTAAACCAAAATTTATTTTAAAATATCGGTAAAAAATTAATAAAATTTAAAACAAGAATAAAATTTTAGTTTAAATATAATTTAAATTTTTAAAAAATTTATTGTCGGAGGAAAACACCTAGTAAAATGCAAGAGAATACAGAAAGTAAAAACGGCAAAAGTAATGAAGAGGCAGAAGTTATTGGTCTTAGCCCATAAAGTTGCCAGAGCTCAAATCTGGGATACTGTTAGTCAAGAGAGGTTAAATTACGTTCCGTTTGATTTAGAATATATCATCAATATGCTTAGCGTTCAACCAAATTTTTGGGTGCTAATCAGATTCTGGCGAGATCGATTTGTATTTCTTCCATTAACTCTGCGATTGTAATTTTTTAAAGGAAATTGTTATATGATTAGTGATATCGTTACTACAACCTCTAATAGTTATATTGTGCAATCACAAGTACTTACTACAGACAGGTCTGACTACATAAGAGAAGCTGCCTGTAGCCTGTAGGTGCTTTACTTGTATACGACGTGACATGGCACTCCACGTTTGAGAATGCAGCCAGATAGTTAACTGTCTTTTATCGTATCTTCTGCCATCTTGGGATGATATTGACATAGAAGGCTTCAAAGCATTTGAACAAAAAAGAAGGCTTCAAAGCTATACTTAGACTACTGCATGAAATGGATAGCATCACAATGACGTCGTAAAAATCTTCACTGTGTACGTATTAATGTTTGGACTAACTAACCAGATTTTATGTAGGGTTTGCTACGTTATTTAAACGATCTATATATATATATATAAAGAAAATTGGTCTAAATATTGCTTTCGGCCGTTAGGGCTTTTATTAGTTAATTCCTCATTTGGAGACAACCCAATTTAAGTGTTGGCTGGTAAGTAGATATGCTGTAATTTACTCAAGTACGGACCAATTATTGATACTTTCCCTTTAATAATGATAAATTACTAACGTATAGGCTATTAAAAACCTTGTTTAGGTATTGGAATGGGTGGAAAGATGCGATGCTACCATGATGGTAGAGATTAAATTTTAAAATGTAGTTAGAGAGCATTTAAGAAGAGTCGTGAATTCCATTTAACAAGGTGGACTGTAACGCAACAACATTAGCCCATATATACCCTCAATCTTATGTTCATACAATTCATAAGTTACAACTAAAACAAGTGCAACTCCTTTAGGGATTTTGTTATGTGTAATCCCACTAGAGACGATGGCTCTAGCCAAAGCGACATGGTGCCTAAGAAAAAAAGACCATATTTTCAGAGATATTGGTCGTGGGCTGATATATCAAGAGCTGTAACCGTCACGACTGTGCACTTTTGGTGTTTCCTGGCGCCATTTAACTACAAATGGGAGGCATTACGGTTCGGTCTGATTCTCGCCGCAGTGACTAACCTGCTCATCACATTCTCGTACCATAGGAACTTGTCCCATGGGAGCTTTAAGCTCCCGAAATGGCTTGAATATCCTTGCTTACGCTGCTGTTTTGCTCTTCAGGTCAAAACCCTGTTTATTATTTATATGTTTACTGTCAACAGTAACCGATTTTATTGATAAGTGAATCTAGCTAACAAGTATTATGATATGTATATATATCAAATTATTGCTTATTTTTATTTGAAGAATGACTAGAGAAAGAATATTGAATATTTCCAGGGTGATCCATTGGATTGGGTTAGCATACATAGGTTCCACCACAAGTTCAGTGATTCGACCGCGACCCTCATAGCCCTAAGGAAGGACTTTTGTTCAGCCATATCATGTGGATATTTGACACCCATTACATAAAAGATAAGGTAACGTATACTTATCTCTCATATCTTCGTCATATTATACCCTATTACCCTATGTTGTTTGTAAAAATGCAAATTAATGTAACAGTGTGGTGGACGTAACAACGTGATGGACTTGAAGCAGCAATGGTTCTATAGGTTTCTACGAAAGACAATTGGTCTCCACGTCTTAATGTATTGGACCGCCCTCTATCTCTACGGTGGTCTACCTTACCTTACATGTGGCGGGGTAATCTTTAATTTTCTTTACTTTTTTTTTTGCAGAATAATATGTATGAAACGTTAACTAGTACGTAGTTCAAAGAATAATACGTACGAAACAACTTCATATAACTATTTATTTACGAAATTGATTGTATTTGATGACAGGGCGTTGGAGGTGTACTAGGGTACCACGTGACATGGCTCGTAGCCTCTGTAGGCCATACTTGGGGTTCAAGGCCGTGGAAGACTAACGATACATCTCATAACGTTTGGTAATATAATTTTAAGAATTCTCCTAATCATATTTAAATATCTTGTCTACTTTTTTAAAACACTGTTTGAGTATCTTGTGAATATAATGAAGGTGGCTAAGCTTAGTAACGATGGGAGATAGTTGGCACAACAACCACCATGCGTTTCAGTCATCTGCGAGGCAAGGACTTGAATGGTGGCAGATAGATATCACTTGGTACCTCATTCGACTATTTGAGGTTCTCGGACTAGCAACCGATGTGAAATTGCCTTCTGAACTTCAAAAACAGAAAATGGCCCTCGCTCGTTGATGTTTTATTTTAATTAAAATAACCATAATCTTATAAGATTTGAATTATTCGCATGACGAGTAGTCAAAAACTTATTTTTAAAAGTGATCTAGTTTCTAAGTTCTATAGTAACAACGACTAGAGAGTTTATATAAGTTCAAGATTATGGTTATTTGTTTCTCTTTCCAAAATCATGGTTTATGTATTCCAAAATAAATGAATTTCTTACGTCTTCTGTCTTATAGTACACCGTTCGATTATTGTTATTTGTCTTTGCGGTCCGTCTAAAGTAGCACAGATTCGTATGTCATAAATTATCAATCAACCCAACTAATTATAGACTAACTGCACCAACAAATCCAGATTAATCCTCAGAGAAATAAAATTTAAGTCCAATATTATGATCTGGACAGGTTTGGGTAAAGATCAAACCCTGGATACATATTACATACCCCTTTTATTACCAAGATCATACACCAGCTTAAGAAAATATCGAAAACACAAATAAGAGACGTGGATTATTGGACGAATTTATTTGTAGTAACTAAACTGATGACCAAGCGTTGGCTTCGACCCAGTTGAATGCAATCGGACCCAAGAATGCGTCCGGTATCCCGAATGAAGTAACCAGTGCAAGCGCGTGAGGTCTAAGCTCTCCGCAGAGCTTAGAAACTTCTCTCCTCACATCTCTGACATTGTCCCTCGAGAGGTAGCCGTATCTCAAGAATGATGGATCTTCTTCCATGCAGATCAATGCGTACATTGATCTTACAATACCAAACACATCCTATCATCAAAATAAATGGAGCTAGTTAGTTTCGCTTGGCTAGCTCTTCTTTCAGTCTTCACGTACTCTATAGTCTACAATAAATGCCATGACTAAAAGACCATAAACTATCAGTGACAGATTTAGAAACGTTTTTAGCTGGGGGTGCACTACTTAAAATAACAAAAACAATCTTGAATCGGGAGGCATTCTTTATATTTTTTCACTAAACTACAAACAATTTAAACAAATTTATCTAGGTTATTCAAGAAAAAAATAAAAAACAGTAGGGGCACATGACCCTGTACCGGTACGCATACATCCTCCCCTGTAAACTATTATGCTTAGAGTAGTGAAACACTTCTTTACTCTCACTTTTTAAAGAAAAATAAATAAAATATTGTGTTAAGAGCAGGGAAGACTATGTTTCAGCTAACCGCATGACCGAGTCTGATATTTATAAGATTATAAATATTTTTAAGTTAATAATAGTTTTTTTATATAATTTAGTGGTTATGTGATCTATGTATAATATATCTTTAAAGTTTGATAAGACCATGTTTATCCGTGGTTTCTTAAGGGTTCTTAGGAAATATAAAAACTGTTTATTAACTTTTAACTTTAAGAAACAGTTTTCTAAAAACAGTTTTTATATTTCCCTAATAACTCCGGCCCTAAGAAACCACGGATAAACATGTTCTAAGTTGACCAAAACCGTCCTGGCTAACAGTGACCATTGATTACCTTAATGGAACCAATTGGTAGTTTGGCATCAGCATCCAAAACGGCTTGTAGGATTGCTTTTTCTGTGAAAGCTTTACTTAGATCTTCAGAAATTTGATGACTCTGCAAGCATAGAGAAACATTAGTATATGAGAAACTCAAACCAAAGGTTATGTGAGAAGAAATGCTAACCAAAAGGAAGGACAGCTCTCTGCTTTCTCCTCTCCCTTGAATCTCTTCAACTTGAGAAGTATATCTTTCTAGAAGATCTCGCTCTCTTATGGAGAATGCATTTTTCTGCCAAGGTACAATACATGTGACGTGTTAACAAAAAGTTGAATTCATCTAAAGAAGAGTAACATGAGTTATAATGACCTGGAACTGGCTGCATCTGAGGGTAGAAGATGTGAGTTGGGTTGGCAATACAGGACGAGGACTGTTCATGTGCTCCAATCCCAATCCTTTGAAAGGTTTATTTCTTTTCTTACATGATACATACTCAGAAAAAAGTGCCTTGCTGACCTGAAACTCCACAAAAGAACCAATAAGTAACATTATTGTATAGTCAAACAAATTAATTGATAATGGTCCATAGCTTACCTGCTGCATCAGAATATTATTGTCACCCTCAAATGTAGTCTGCGCATCATAGTCGCCTTTTATATGACCAACTCGATTCTCTGTTTTCACACCTGGCCCTCCACAAGCTTCACGACATTCCTTGAAAAAGAACCAAGCAAAAGAAATATAACATCAGTATCCCCCATAGGAGCTTTCTCACATAAAATTTAAGTTACTAAGTTAGACACCTGAAGGGTTCGCATATTATGCCAGGTGAGAACTGCTTTGAGTCCACTTGAGACAACATGAATCTCTTTGTTAGTCTCAGGTGTCCTCTTCACGTAAGTCATCTTCATGTCATTTGCAGCAAAGCTCATAGCATTTCTAGGGTACATAAAGATTCAGTTAGAAAGAACAATCTTCCACGAGGGATGACATAGTAATCATAAAGATCTCCTTACGTCTTTGCTAAGAGTGGTAAAAGTCGTCTTTGATGGCTTGGATAATCAAGAAGGAGCACTTCAGGACCATTGGCTACATCAGAGAAGGCTCTTCTCGATAGTGAGTACCTTATAGCAACAGCTAATCCGATCTGCCGTTATTAAGAAGGGGTCTTAATTAGTAACATTTAATTAGTCTTGAGATATAGTCAAGTTGATATCTCATAGTATACTGAAATATGTACTTTTGCAGAGTAAATGGCAGTTGCAGCAATGGTGACACGACCACAGGTCAAAGGCCAAGAATGCTCCAAATCTCTGAAAATAAAATTGAAAACATTTGTTTCACTGCAACTCCACAGAAAACAATATAATGTTTTATTCTGAAACTGGTTTCTAGCAGTTACCTGATCAGGATTTTTAATAGTGCTAACATACTGTCCATCAGATGAAACATCAGCAACTGAGTTCAGTAAATTTTCTCTTGGGATTCGAAAATTGTCAAACCTATAAGCATAATTCAGTCTTTGATGAATGATACAGCCTACGTATAAGATACAATTAACTAACATTAAGTTGTGTGTATAATACCATATCCGGCCAATGTCAACACCATTTACACCAATCTTGTGGCCACAGTCAGCAATGCGGATATTTGGACATATGTTGCCATCTTGATCTCTGACTTGAGCTACAAAGACATGAATCCCCTGGTTGGTTCCGTTTATTTCAAGCTGTGAAATCACAATTGCATGTGTTGCATGCTGCACAGCAAAAAGCATAATTAAAAAAAAAAGTCATTATAGGGGAGAAATTTTTTTAAAATAAAGAGTTAAAGCGCATAAACTACTACTTACTATAGCTGCCTCACCGATCCAATACTTTTGAGCAGATTCACAAGGAGTGTTTATCACAAACTCCTCAGTTCTTGTGTCATAAGTAGTCACAGTTTCAATCCCCCTCACCTGAAAGCATTAAAATCAAGAAGATCACCTAGACAGATAATGCAAAATGACACTAGAGAATATAATATAGTTCTCTCTTACATTGCTTCCATGGCCTAACTCAGTCATTGCAAAACATCCCTTGACAAGATAATCTTCAGTGTTCTTCAGCCACTTCTCATGGTGTCGCTTTGTCCCAAAGAACTTCACAGCATTACCCCTGAGCAATAAAATCATGAATGAATATATATATATATAAAGCATGTTATTAATTATTCATTTTTATTTCTTGAGCATATACCATAACAAGAAATGAACACCGAGTTTGGCGGAGAGGGAGTAATCATACATCCCGCAGACCTCGTACAGAGCAAACTTCTTGAGCTCAGCTTCAGGACTTGTCTCCGTTAACCATCCTTTAAAGACACCTTTCTCCAGCAAGTACAAGATCCGCTTCATACTGATCTCACGCTGCTGCTTCATCGTCTCGTTGTAATCGGGAGACACGAACACCTTGCCTCCTCCTCTTTCCTTCCGGTTAAAGAGGTTGCTCTGCACCATGATCCCGTAAAGCCAGTCTCGGTCCTCCAAGTTGTGTCCGTCGAGCAGTTTCCTCATCTCCTTGACTTGGAATCCATAGCTCTCGTTAAGCTCCGGTGGAGTGTACTGCAAGCATACCTCGCGCGTGAGGGAGATGTTAGAAGGCTGAGGAGGTGACTGGAGAATGTGATTGGCGAGAACATGTGCTCGCTGGAGTGCGCGATTTTCAGACATATCTAGGTGTTTCCGACGAGAACAGGGTCTCACTCACTTCCACAACGTTTCCAAGAAAGAGGGAGGGCTGAGAGTTATTTTAGTTTTATTTTCTGAGTGTTGACTTCTAGGTAAAGATTCCTCTCGTGTATCCCAAGAAAACTCAGCTCTTGTTTTGATCTCTTGCCCGTAGCATCTGCTGAGATACTGTATGTATTCTACTTTTAGTTACGCGATTAAATAGGATCATGTCCCATTTTAACATGACCATTGCTTGGTTTCTTGGGGGATAAGAGCATGCCCATTGGAAAAAAACAATATAATAATGCAAACTTTGTGAACCTGGGTCTTGCGGAGTAGCCGGTAAGGGACGGGTTCATTACTGTTTTGCGGGCTCCACACCACGTGGCGGTCCACGATTTGTACTTTTATTAGTTAATTTTTTTATTAAAAAAAAAAAAACAAACGAAAAAATAAAAAAAATAATCAAAAGTATAAAATCGGGAATCGAGCCCCAAGGTTCACCAATGTGCATGCTCTAACATATTAGTAGTGTTACATACTTTCATACCCCTTAACTTTATTACCAAAAGCATACACCAGCTTAAGAAAATATTAAAGAAATTAAGAAAAGCCTTCAGAGAAAATTAGGCGGAAGTTATGGGTTATATCCCAATCCCCTAGACATTATTTGCAAAATAATTTTAGCACATGTTTTTTTCTACGATCAATTTCACTAAATAAATGTGACATGACATATAAATGTGACATGAATGATTACATTTAATGCTGATTTATATTTTTGGTAATTTTTCTTAAAATATGGTAGTAAGTTATACTTTATTATTAAAATAAATCTATTCAAATATAAAATTAAATAATATGAAAATATAAATATAAATATAATAATGTTTTAAAATTTCAAAAAGTTGTTTATTTGTATTTTTATAATTATACAATTTTAGTATCAAAAACTATTTCCATTTTTCTACAACTTTTTAAAAATTATAATTTTTAATCATAATATCATTAGTTTCTTTTATATATCTATAAACTAGGTGATTTTCCCGTGCTCATGCACGGGTATAAATATTTATAAAATAAATATATATTATAATAATTAATTGTTATTTACTTTTAGTTTTAAATTAATTTATAGTTTTATGCATAATTTATATATTACTTTAATTAGACATATAATTTTAGATATGTTATATCTAGTCGGTTTTTTTATTTTTATAATCGGTTTAGTTATCATTTGGATATATTAGGTTGCATCTATTGCTCTGAATTCAATTATAAAAATTTTAATTCAAAATATATTAGAATTTTAATTAATTTTCTTATTTGCATTAGGTTGGTTTTTGTCTTAGATATGTAAATATATTTTAGGAAGATTATCTATAACTTAAGATATATTGTGCTTAGAATGAAATAAAAAATAAACTAAAGTGTTTGGTTTCAAATTACGTAAATTAATATAACGATAATATTCTGCAATCTCATGCATATATATAAATTTTACAAAAGAACTAAATTAAAACAGTTGCTTAATATTTTATTTTCATTTGTTAAGGTGTTATGAGTCATCTTATAATTTATATTTATAATATAAATTATTACTATTATTATTATAAAATTATTTTTTCTTATTATAGTTAAATCTATGATTTTAGATATAAATTGAATTAGTCGAGTCACTCATGTTGTGAGTATCTTAAGTTACATATATTCTTTCAAATTCAAACTTAGGTATAACTATTTTTATTATAATTAAGTCAAGTCAAATTAATTTTATTTATCGCTTAAATGTGCATGTATTTTCAAAATATATATATATATATATATATATATATATATATATATATATATATATATCAAATTAAATGTTGATTTAAAAAAACGAAATTAGAAAATAAAATGATGATCTATAGAAAGTTACATAATAAGTAATTGATATGTTTTGGAAGCTCATGAACACATATCAATATTTATAATAACTAAAATATTTTTATAAATTATAAATGATTTTATACATTTTTGTTATGGTTATATTAAGTTCGACAAACATAAAAACATAAAATTTAAAAGCAAATTTAATATTAAGAAAACATATAATTTTAATAATTCAAAATATAATATATCTACCTCACTAAAGTCTATAGTGTGATTTTAAAATATTTTGTTATTTGATCAAAAGATGTTTATTGTTCAAATTTATTTTTCGTTTTCAGTATCTCTTAAAATAAGCAGTAAAAATTGTGATTGTATTTGAGAAATCTTATTAGTTATTATATAAGAAAAAAATTTATAGATAGTTTTTGTTGTAATTGAAAGATATTATGGTCAAATAAATATAAGAAAATACAAATAATATTTCAATAATACTAATTATAAAATATTTTAGTCAATAAAACATATATCAGTTTATGTTACTTAATTATTTTATGTAATTATCTAAAAATAGATAAATATATTAAAAATATTTTTGTTACTGTAAAAATATATATTGTTGTACTGTTTAAAATTATGTTTTAACATAAATAATATTTCTTTTTCTAATATCAAGGTTATCTGTGAAAATATAAATATAAAGAAAGTATATTAGTATATTTTATGCCATTTAAAATTATTTTTAAATGGAATATTACTATTTTGTGAGCTTTCTTTTTTAATGAAATCATATTATTTATACATATATTTTGTTTTTAAATTCGATTTATAAACTTTATAATATTTCCTTTTTATTATATATGTTATTTGGAAAATATTAAAAAGTAACTTAAATAAAAAATCAATAATAGTGTTTAAATATAACATTTTAATTCATTAAGGGTATCATTGTAATCAACCATCTGTGAGAATGCGTGGTGAGACATTAGGAAACCGACTTCTCAAATAATATTATACAGATTTTACAAATGTTGTTTATTTTAATTTTTGATAATTATACAACTTTATATCAAATTTTTAATTAATTTTATACTGAGTTGATTTAATATATTTTATCCAAAAGAAATAAATAAAGTTATATCTAAGATTATAATTTTAAATATATTTACATATATATTTTTATATATAATTTAAATAAATAAAATGTTTAATTTATCGTATTTTTATGTTCAACTAAACCAAAATTTATTTTAAAATATCGGTAAAAATTAATAAAATTTAAAACAAGAATAAAATTTTAGTTTAAATATAATTTTAAATTTTAAAAATTTATTGTCGGAGGAAAACACCTAGTAAAATGCAAGAGAATACAGAAAGTAAAAACGGCAAAAGTAATGAAGAGGCAGAAGTTATTGGTCTTAGCCCATAAAGTTGCCAGAGCTCAAATCTGGGATACTGTTAGTCAAGAGAGGTTAAATTACGTTCCGTTTGATTTAGAATATATCATCAATATGCTTAGCGTTCAACCAAATTTTTGGGTGCTAATCAGATTCTGGCGAGATCGATTTGTATTTCTTCCATTAACTCTGCGATTGTAATTTTTTAAAGGAAATTGTTATATGATTAGTGATATCGTTACTACAACCTCTAATAGTTATATTGTGCAATCACAAGTACTTACTACAGACAGGTCTGACTACATAAGAGAAGCTGCCTGTAGCCTGTAGGTGCTTTACTTGTATACGACGTGACATGGCACTCCACGTTTGAGAATGCAGCCAGATAGTTAACTGTCTTTTATCGTATCTTCTGCCATCTTGGGATGATATTGACATAGAAGGCTTCAAAGCATTTGAACAAAAAAAAAAGAAGGCTTCAAAGCTATACTTAGACTACTGCATGAAATGGATAGCATCACAATGACGTCGTAAAAATCTTCACTGTGTACGTATTAATGTTTGGACTAACTAACCAGATTTTATGTAGGGTTTGCTACGTTATTTAAACGATCTATATATATATATATAAAGAAAATTGGTCTAAATATTGCTTTCGGCCGTTAGGGCTTTTATTAGTTAATTCCTCATTTGGAGACAACCCAATTTAAGTGTTGGCTGGTAAGTAGATATGCTGTAATTTACTCAAGTACGGACCAATTATTGATACTTTCCCTTTAATAATGATAAATTACTAACGTATAGGCTATTAAAAACCTTGTTTAGGTATTGGAATGGGTGGAAAGATGCGATGCTACCATGATGGTAGAGATTAAATTTAAAAATGTAGTTAGAGAGCATTTAAGAAGAGTCGTGAATTCCATTTAACAAGGTGGACTGTAACGCAACAACATTAGCCCATATATACCCTCAATCTTATGTTCATACAATTCATAAGTTACAACTAAAACAAGTGCAACTCCTTTAGGGATTTTGTTATGTGTAATCCCACTAGAGACGATGGCTCTAGCCAAAGCGACATGGTGCCTAAGAAAAAAAGACCATATTTTCAGAGATATTGGTCGTGGGCTGATATATCAAGAGCTGTAACCGTCACGACTGTGCACTTTTGGTGTTTCCTGGCGCCATTTAACTACAAATGGGAGGCATTACGGTTCGGTCTGATTCTCGCCGCAGTGACTAACCTGCTCATCACATTCTCGTACCATAGGAACTTGTCCCATGGGAGCTTTAAGCTCCCGAAATGGCTTGAATATCCTTTTGCTTACGCTGCTGTTTTTGCTCTTCAGGTCAAAACCCTGTTTATTATTTATATGTTTACTGTCAACAGTAACCGATTTTATTGATAAGTGAATCTAGCTAACAAGTATTATGATATGTATATATATCAAATTATTGCTTATTTTTATTTGAAGAATGACTAGAGAAAGAATATTGAATATTTCCAGGGTGATCCATTGGATTGGGTTAGCATACATAGGTTCCACCACAAGTTCAGTGATTCGGACCGCGACCCTCATAGCCCTAAGGAAGGACTTTTGTTCAGCCATATCATGTGGATATTTGACACCCATTACATAAAAGATAAGGTAACGTATACTTATCTCTCATATCTTCGTCATATTATACCCTATTACCCTATGTTGTTTGTAAAAATGCAAATTAATGTAACAGTGTGGTGGACGTAACAACGTGATGGACTTGAAGCAGCAATGGTTCTATAGGTTTCTACGAAAGACAATTGGTCTCCACGTCTTAATGTATTGGACCGCCCTCTATCTCTACGGTGGTCTACCTTACCTTACATGTGGCGGGGTAATCTTTAATTTTCTTTACTTTTTTTTTTGCAGAATAATATGTATGAAACGTTAACTAGTACGTAGTTCAAAGAATAATACGTACGAAACAACTTCATATAACTATTTATTTACGAAATTGATTGTATTTGATGACAGGGCGTTGGAGGTGTACTAGGGTACCACGTGACATGGCTCGTAGCCTCTGTAGGCCATACTTGGGGTTCAAGGCCGTGGAAGACTAACGATACATCTCATAACGTTTGGTAATATAATTTTAAGAATTCTCCTAATCATATTTAAATATCTTGTCTACTTTTTTAAAACACTGTTTGAGTATCTTGTGAATATAATGAAGGTGGCTAAGCTTAGTAACGATGGGAGATAGTTGGCACAACAACCACCATGCGTTTCAGTCATCTGCGAGGCAAGGACTTGAATGGTGGCAGATAGATATCACTTGGTACCTCATTCGACTATTTGAGGTTCTCGGACTAGCAACCGATGTGAAATTGCCTTCTGAACTTCAAAAACAGAAAATGGCCCTCGCTCGTTGATGTTTTATTTTAATTAAAATAACCATAATCTTATAAGATTTGAATTATTCGCATGACGAGTAGTCAAAAACTTATTTTTAAAAGTGATCTAGTTTCTAAGTTCTATAGTAACAACGACTAGAGAGTTTATATAAGTTCAAGATTATGGTTATTTGTTTCTCTTTTCCAAAATCATGGTTTATGTATTCCAAAATAAATGAATTTCTTACGTCTTCTGTCTTATAGTACACCGTTCGATTATTGTTATTTGTCTTTGCGGTCCGTCTAAAGTAGCACAGATTCGTATGTCATAAATTATCAATCAACCCAACTAATTATAGACTAACTGCACCAACAAATCCAGATTAATCCTCAGAGAAATAAAATTTAAGTCCAATATTATGATCTGGACAGGTTTGGGTAAAGATCAAACCCTGGATACATATTACATACCCCTTTTATTACCAAGATCATACACCAGCTTAAGAAAAATATCGAAAACACAAATAAGAGACGTGGATTATTGGACGAATTTATTTGTAGTAACTAAACTGATGACCAAGCGTTGGCTTCGACCCAGTTGAATGCAATCGGACCCAAGAATGCGTCCGGTATCCCGAATGAAGTAACCAGTGCAAGCGCGTGAGGTCTAAGCTCTCCGCAGAGCTTAGAAACTTCTCTCCTCACATCTCTGACATTGTCCCTCGAGAGGTAGCCGTATCTCAAGAATGATGGATCTTCTTCCATGCAGATCAATGCGTACATTGATCTTACAATACCAAACACATCCTATCATCAAAATAAATGGAGCTAGTTAGTTTCGCTTGGCTAGCTCTTCTTTCAGTCTTCACGTACTCTATAGTCTACAATAAATGCCATGACTAAAAGACCATAAACTATCAGTGACAGATTTAGAAACGTTTTTAGCTGGGGGTGCACTACTTAAAATAACAAAAACAATCTTGAATCGGGAGGCATTCTTTATATTTTTTCACTAAACTACAAACAATTTAAACAAATTTATCTAGGTTATTCAAGAAAAAAATAAAAAACAGTAGGGGCACATGACCCTGTACCGGTACGCATACATCCTCCCCTGTAAACTATTATGCTTAGAGTAGTGAAACACTTCTTTACTCTCACTTTTTAAAGAAAAATAAATAAAATATTGTGTTAAGAGCAGGGAAGACTATGTTTCAGCTAACCGCATGACCGAGTCTGATATTTATAAGATTATAAATATTTTTAAGTTAATAATAATTTTTTTATATAATTTAGTGGTTATGTGATCTATGTATAATATATCTTTAAAGTTTGGATGTAAGACCATGTTTATCCGTGGTTTCTTAGGGCGGGGTTCTTAGGGAAATATAAGAAACTGTTTATTAACTTTTAACTTTAAGAAACAGTTTTCTAAAAAACAGTTTTTTATATTTCTTTAAGAACTTCGCTCTAAGAAACCACGGATAAACATGTTCTAAGTTGACCAAAACCGGTCCTGGCTAACAGTGACCATTGATTACCTTAATGGAACCAATTGGTAGTTTGGCATCAGCATCCAAAACGGCTTGTAGGATTGCTTTTTCTGTGAAAGCTTTACTTAGATCTTCAGAAATTTGATGACTCTGCAAGCATAGAGAAACATTAGTATATGAGAAACTCAAACCAAAGGTTATGTGAGAAGAAATGCTAACCAAAAGGAAGGACAGCTCTCTGCTTTCTCCTCTCCCTTGAATCTCTTCAACTTGAGAAGTATATCTTTCTAGAAGATCTCGCTCTCTTATGGAGAATGCATTTTTCTGCCAAGGTACAATACATGTGACGTGTTAACAAAAAGTTGAATTCATCTAAAGAAGAGTAACATGAGTTATAATGACCTGGAACTGGCTGCATCTGAGGGTAGAAGATGTGAGTTGGGTTGGCAATACAGGACGAGGACTGTTCATGTGCTCCAATCCCAATCCTTTGAAAGGTTTATTTCTTTTCTTACATGATACATACTCAGAAAAAAGTGCCTTGCTGACCTGAAACTCCACAAAAGAACCAATAAGTAACATTATTGTATAGTCAAACAAATTAATTGATAATGGTCCATAGCTTACCTGCTGCATCAGAATATTATTGTCACCCTCAAATGTAGTCTGCGCATCATAGTCGCCTTTTAAATGACCAACTCGATTCTCTGTTTTCACACCTGGCCCTCCACAAGCTTCACGACATTCCTTGAAAAGAACCAAGCAAAAGAAATATAACATCAGTATCCCCCATAGGAGCTTTCTCACATAAAATTTAAGTTACTAAGTTAGACACCTGAAGGGTTCGCATATTATGCCAGGTGAGAACTGCTTTGAGTCCACTTGAGACAACATGAATCTCTTTGTTAGTCTCAGGTGTCCTCTTCACGTAAGTCATCTTCATGTCATTTGCAGCAAAGCTCATAGCATTTCTAGGGTACATAAAGATTCAGTTAGAAAGAACAATCTTCCACGAGGGATGACATAGTAATCATAAAGATCTCCTTACGTCTTTGCTAAGAGTGGTAAAAGTCGTCTTTGATGGCTTGGATAATCAAGAAGGAGCACTTCAGGACCATTGGCTACATCAGAGAAGGCTCTTCTCGATAGTGAGTACCTTATAGCAACAGCTAATCCGATCTGCCGTTATTAAGAAGGGGCCTTAATTAGTAACATTTAATTAGTCTTGAGATATAGTCAAGTTGATATCTCATAGTATACTGAAATATGTACCTTTGCAGAGAAAATGGCAGTTGCAGCAATGGTGACACGACCACAGGTCAAAGGGGCCAAGAATGCTCCAAATCTCTGAAAATAAAATTGAAAACATTTGTTTCACTGCAACTCCACAGAAAACAATATAATGTTTTATTCTGAAACTGGTTTCTAGCAGTTACCTGATCAGGATTTTTAATAGTGCTAACATACTGTCCATCAGATGAAACATCAGCAACTGAGTTCAGTAAATTTTCTCTTGGGATTCGAAAATTGTCAAACCTATAAGCATAATTCAGTCTTTGATGAATGATACAGCCTACGTATAAGATACAATTAACTAACATTAAGTTGTGTGTATAATACCATATCCGGCCAATGTCAACACCATTTACACCAATCTTGTGGCCACAGTCAGCAATGCGGATATTTGGACATATGTTGCCATCTTGATCTCTGATTTGAGCTACAAAGACATGAATCCCCTGGTTGGTTCCGTTTATTTCAAGCTGTGAAATCACAATTGCATGTGTTGCATGCTGCACAGCAAAAAGCATAATTAAAAAAAAAAGTCATTATAGGGGAGAAATTTTTTTTTAAAAAAAGAGTTAAAGCGCATAAACTACTACTTACTGTAGCTGCCTCACCGATCCAATACTTTTGAGCAGATTCACAAGGAGTGTTTATCACAAACTCCTCAGTTCTTGTGTCATAAGTAGTCACAGTTTCAATCCCCCTCACCTGAAAGCATTGAATCAAAAGATCATATTATAGTTCTCATATCTGCAAAATGACAATTAGAAAATATAGCTCTATCTCTTACATTACTTCCATGGCCTAACTCAGTCATTGCAAAGCAGCCTTTGACAAGATAATTTTCAGTGTCTTTCAGCCATTTCTCATGGTGTCGCTTTGTCCCAAAGAACTTAACAGCATTACCCCTGAGCAACAAAATCATGTCATATGAATATTCGAAAATAGATGTTACGTTTGATAGTTTTTCAGTATATGAACATACATACCACAACAAGAACTGAACACCGAGTTTGGCGGAGAGGGAGTAATCGTACATCCCACAGACCTCGTAGAGAGCAAACTTCTTCAGCTCAGCCTCAGGACTTGTCTCTGTTAACCATCCTTGAAAGACACCTTTCTCGAGCAAGTACAAGATCCGCTTCATGCTGATCTCGCGCTGCTGCTCCATCGTCTCATTGTAATCGGGAGACACGAACTCCTTGCCTCCTCCTCTTTCCTTCCTGTTGAACAGGTTGTTCTGTATCATGATCCCGTAAAGCCAGTCTCTTTCCTCCAAGTTGTGTCCGTCTAGGAGCTTCCTCATCTCCTTGACATCGAATCCACAGCTCTCTTTGACCTCCGGTGGAGTGTATTGCAAGCATACATCCCGCGTGAGAGAGATGTTGGAAGGTGGAGGAGCTGACCGGAGTATGTGATTAGCCAAAACATGAGCTCGCCAGAGTGCGTGATTTTCCGACATATCTAGGGAAGTTCCCAAGAAAGCGAGAGGGAGAGAGTTATCTGATTGTTGACTTCAAATAATGAAGCATCTGTTGAGCTAAGCAACCGGGGATCAAAAACACTCCACTATACTTTATCTTGTACCACGTTTAACATCATGTCCCATGTTTTACATGTTGGCTTCTTGGTGGAACGCACCGACCCATTGGAAACAAACCATTACAAAAGAATCCAATGCGAATAAGATATCACATGGAGGTGTGGCGTCCACCTGCGCTGGTCTGCCTCTAATAATATTTTACATTCAAAATTTAATTTAATTTTATAATTAACTTTTATAATAAATTTAAATTTGTATACTGCTATACAACTTCTGCAGTATAATGATTCTACAGCATACTACTACCGCCTACTGTTTCTTTATCAGTTGTACCAATCGAGGTCTAGAAGTTTGCGTCCGAGAACAATTTTCTTGCTTTATCTGACTCAGAACTATACCTATCATGCACTTAAGAAAGAAAAAAAAAACTCATTTTCTCCTAGCCCAAATCAAAATTAATATAAGCTAGAAGCGTTGAACAATGCCAAAATAAATATAAAAAAAATCAAGTGCTGAACTAAATCAGGATTTTTTTCGTTACTTAGAGAGACCGAAAGTTGACCTTCATCTGGACCAGTTTGGGTAAAAGACTAAACCGTGGATACATATTATTTCATACCCCCTTTTATTACCAAGAGCATAAACACAACAGTTTCAGAAAAATATTAAAGAACACAAGACGTGGATTATTGGGAGAGTTTATTCGTGGAAACTAAACTGAAGACCAAGCGTTGGCTTCGACCCAGTTGAACGCAATGGGTCCCAAGAACGCGTCTGGAATCCCGAATGAAGTAACTAGTGCAAGCGCGTGAGGTCTAAGCTCTCCGCAGAGCTTAGAAACTTCTCTCCTCACATCTCCAACGTTGTCCCTTGAGAGGTAACCGTATCTCAAGAACGATGGATCTTCTTCCAAGCTGATCAATGCGTACATTGATCTTACAAGACCCAACACATCCTATATCATCAAAACACATGGTGCTAGTTAGTTTCGTTTAGTTCTTCTGATAATAAGTGGTACTAGTCTACTCCATAAAGAACAGAACTACTGTGTCTACAATTACTCTGCAAGTATTTCATATGATCTTGAAAACTAAGGTGGACTACGTCACCAGAATATGTACGGTCTGTGCCCCTAGCTAGCAAAGAAACCAATATTAATAATTAACTTACCTTCAATGAGCCAGCAGGTAGTTTGGCCTCGGCATCCAAAACAGTTTGCAGTATTGCTTTCTCTGTGAAGGCTTTACCTAAGTCCTCAGCAAGTTCATGATTCTGCAATAGAAAAGGAGCAAGACACCATTACTGAATCAGTACCAAAGTTTGGAGAGGAGAAACACCATGCATGAGAAGAAATGCTTACCACGAGGAAAGAGGACTCTCGACTCTCTCCCCTCCCTTGAAGCTGCGCAACTTCAGAAGTGAATCTTTCTAGAAGATCTCGCTCTCTTAAGCAAAACACATTTTTCTTGCAAGGACAAAAAAATATGAGAGATGTTTAGCAAGAAGTCGAATTTTGTCTAAATAAGTGAGAAAGACTCTGAGGCAGTTAAACCTGAAACTGGCTGCATCTGAGGGTGGAAGATGAGAGCTGAGTTGGCAATACAGGACAAGGACTGTTCATGTGCTCCAGTCCCAACCCTTTGAAAGGTTTGTTTCTCTTCTTACAAGACACATATTCAGCAAACAGAGCTTTGCTCACCTAAGTTCCACATAAGAGCCAATAAGTCACATTGTATAGTCAAAACAAAGAGACATGTTTCACAACTATGTGCCTTAGCCTTACCTGCTGCATCAATACATTATTGTCACCCTCAAATGTAGTCTGCACATCAAATTCACCTTTCAATTGACCAACTAGATTTTCTGTTTTCACACCTTGCCCTCCAACAGCTTCACGGCATTCCTTAGAAAGTACAAAAAGCAAACCCTTTTAATGTGGCTCAGGGGAGAATTTTTCACATCAAAATGCGTTAATGGTTATATTGGTCCTAACCTGAAGCGTTCGCATATTGTGCCAGGTGAGAACAGCTTTGAGTCCACTTGAGACAACATGGATCGCTTTGTTGGTCTCAGGTGTCCTCTTCACGTAAATCATCTTCAAGTCATTTGCAGCAAAGCTCATAGCATATCTGTGACAGACGAGAAACAGTTAAAGAAGACGGCAAAATCTCTACTTCTTTCAATAATAACAGGCTTCACAACTTGTGACTTCGTAGTCAAAACTGTAGCTCACAACAAAAGAACTCAAGCATAGAAGTGTTCTATTTGTCCCTTAATTTCAACAGAAACAAGAGAGGAAGAAAAACAATAAAAGTACGGTTATCTAAGTTATTTATTAATAGTCATAACTCATAAAGATCCTTACGTCTTTGCTAGAAGAGGTAGCAGTCGCCTTTGATGGCTTGGATAATCAAGAAGGAGCACTTCAGGACCATTAGCTGTAACAGAGAAGGCTCTTCTCGAAAGTGAGTACCTTAAAGCAATAGCTAGTCCGACCTGCCATAGTAAAAAACTTTCCTGAAACAGTCTGTTTCATATAATCATAAGAGATCAAATACTGAGATCTGTATACCTTTGCAGAGTAAATTGCACTTGATGCAATCGTGACACGACCAGAGGTCAAAGGGGCCATGAATGCTCCAAATCTCTGATATAAAAATAAAAACATTGACAATGCACCTAGACAAGCATATTAAAGTGTATCTTAAAAAAATGGTTACAAGGTGTAGCGTTTACCTGATCAGGATCTTTGATTGCGCTAACATACTCTCCATCAGGCGAAACATCAGCAACTGAGTTCAGTAAATTTTCTCTTGGAATTCGAAGATTGTCAAACCTATAATCATAGTGCAATCTTCCATGAATAAACAACAACCTTAGTATAAGGTAAAAAAAATTACAGAACAGTGAGTTGTGTGTGAAGTACCAGATTCGGCCATTGTCAACACCGTTTAATCCAATTTTGTGTCCACAGTCGGCAACACGGATGTTAGGACATATGTTGCCATCTTCATCCCTAATTTGCGCGATAAAGGCATGAACTCCCTGGTTGGTTCCGTTAATACTAAGTTGTGAAAACACAATTGTGTGGGTTGCATGCTGAACAACCAAAAAGTAATACAAAGTCAGTATATGATAAATCAAGAAAGAGGATTTTGCAACATTCAAGATAAGTCAAGTGACCACTTACTTTAGCTGCCCCACCGATCCAATACTTCTGAGCAGATTCACAAGGAGTGTTTATCACAAACTCCCCAGTTCTTGGGTCATAAGTAGTCACTGTTTCAATTCCCCTCACCTGAAAAAATAAAATAAAAAATCAATATAGCCTGAAATTTCACCATGACATATACATAGTTAGCAACTGAAGTATCATTACATTGCTTCCATGGCCTAACTCAGTCATAGCAAAACATCCCTTGACAACATAATCTTCTGTGTTCTTCAGCCACTTCTCGTGGTGACGCTTTGTTCCAAAGAACTTTACAGCATTACCCCTGAAGTATCACACAAAAAGTAAAACTTACAAAATTTACATATAGATCACATCAACGATTATGTTTTCAATAATCTGTATATCATCAACCAAAGCACAAACTAATCATGTTCATCATATGAATAATGCCGAGATCAAGTTACTGAAACTCCATCAATGGTTTTGAACCAATGTTCTAAAAAATTGATCTAGACGGCAGGCACGCTAGGCGACAAATCGATCTAAATGAAATGATTTTTTCTTGGAAGGTTTAGACATTCGCCTAATCAATAATCCCCTATAAATCGTCTAATTAACTACTAATGATTTCTTAAACACTGGTTTCAACTAAAAGCAAAACCACAATACTACAATCTATTGGTTCTGTCTTAACATTCCTTATACTAAAATTAGAAATTAGGCATATTATGTGTATGAACATGTAACTTGAAACATACCACAAGAAGAAATGAACACCGAGCTTGATGGAGAGGGAATGATCGTAGATCCCGCAAACCTCGAGCAGAGCCAGCTTCTTGAGCTCAGCGTCAGGACCCGAATCCGTCAACCATCCTCTGTAAACCCCTTTCTCAAGCAAGTACCAGATCCGCTTCATGGTGATCTCGCGCTGCTGCTCCATCGTCTGATTGTAATCGGGAGACACGAAAAGCTTCCCTCCTCTCTCTTTCCGGTTAAACAGATTGCTCTGCATCATGAGACCGTAGAGCCAATCGCGATCCTCCATGTTGTGCCCGTCGAGCAGTCTCCTCATGTCCTTGACGTCGAATCCGTAGCTCTCGCTGAGCTCCGGAGGAGAGTACTGGAGACATGCCTCGCGCGCGAGGGAGAGGTTCGACGGCGGAGGAGGTGATCGGAGGATGTGGTTGGCGAGAATATGTGCTCGCTGGAACGCGCGGTTTTCCGACATCGAGAGGATTGTTGTGATCGTTACCAAATTGGATTGTTTGGTTTTAAAGACACGGTCTTGTCTCAACGAAGAAGAAGAAGAAGTTTTTAACGTAAGATTAACTACTATTTTTATGGACCCCACAAATCCATCTCCTTGGGAACTACGAACGTATTTGCGATCGGGATGAGGTCGTTTGACTCTTTGCAATTCTCTGATTCAGTCTCAGCCGTTGGATCATCTTTCCTAGACCTATTTCTTCGGCCCATCGTCGTGGATCGAAAGCAACCAAGAAAACTCATCTGATTCTGACATCCGATTTTGATTATTTGCCATACCGGTCGGTCTATATAAAATTCATATGATAAAGACTTTTTTATTGGTCCCGCCGCAAGCATTTTTAATCTAGCCACCGTCCCATTAGTTTATTGAGAATTAATTAATTATCCCTCTATATATTAAAAGAGAAGTCACTTTATTAATTTATGCTTATGTGACACTCATAGATGATACTCTCAGATTAATTCTCTTAATTCTATTGGTTGATTTTTGCTAATTTCTTTTTGATTTATTTTTAAATCGCCAGAGAAGTATTAACCTATAACCACTTAATTTAGACTTCCAAACACTTTTAACGATAGAGTTAACATAGAACCACAAATTTTAGGCTTCCAAACACTATCAACTACTTATATAAACTATTCACATACATTATTACATATATATATATACGAATAAATTATATTTGTATATAAAATATAATTATGTTTTTCAACATGCGATACTATATTTTCATAAACCTAAATTGTATGTGATTTCTTATCCTGGTAAGAAAAACACACACATACATTTTATACTAAAATATGTTAAAAACATATGCTGAGACAGGAAATTATATTATTTCTATTTCAAAATGATTTTAGATCTTATATTTTTTTAAGAAAATTCATTTACTTACATTTTCAATAAACTTTTATTAAATAATAATAGTACATTATAGATTTGAATTATAATAATAATAAACTATAATCTTAGAGATATTATTTGTATTTACTAAAATTATTCGTTAAAGTTATAGAAAATATAGAAATATAAAAATAATACATTTATAATCAAAATTATTTTTTTTTCAAAATAAAAGTTTCTAAATTTTGTTAAAGTATTTATTTAAATATATTTTTGTACCTATAAAGTAAGATTATTATTGTTATTTATCTCTTTAGCAAAATATATTTTGGTCATTTTAATTTTTATATGATATTTTGTGATAAAAATTTAGTGTTATACTTAGGTATTCCTGTGAGGGTTAAATTTATGATTCAATTGGATCTATAAAACTATTTAAAATTGATTATGTGGTTTTAAAAAATCTAAAATTATTGGATTAGCTATTTGTAGAAATAATTGATTTTTATTTATATTTTATCTTATATATTTTAGATTTTTTATCATCGACATACTACAAAAGAAATCAACACTAAATACATACATTTTGTGTTTTCTCGATTGAAAGGTAAATGTATTTTAATCATCGACAATACTAAAAAAGAAATTAACACTATATACAAACTAAAAACGAAATCAGTACTCTTAATTGATTGGTTGATCACTAATTATTTACTAACCTTACTAATAATTAATACATGTATTAATAATTTTCCTTATTAGATATTACTTGCGCAAGAATATTAATTAATACATGTATTAATAAATTTCCTTATTACAAATACGGAAAACAATCCACTCTTGCTTTCATATTGATTACATTATTTAGTGTGATTTATCGATTTGTATCTAATTAGGTTGTTTGTTATTATTAACTTACCTTACTAATATTGAATATACAGTTTCTAATATATAGTTTCTATATACAGTTTCTCATATGATTAATCGTATAGAATATATAATATTCTCAATAATTTATTAGAGAATATTATATTTCTTAACTTATCATGCAAGCTAAATCATTGAGAAACGCCCACCAATTTACTATATATAAGACATTCACAAGAAGAGAAACGGCCACCGAACTTTTATGTTGATATTGTTTTGTTATTTTACATCATTAAGCTTTTATATATACATATTTCATCAGAGCTGACTTTTCTTTTTGGTTTATATGCAGATGCCCTATTATAACGATTTCACCACGATGCAGGTAAGTTTTGATTATAAACCACAACCTTGATACTATTTTTACAAGCTATGGTTTTGAGAGTTATTACTTGGATCCTAACTTGTTTCTGTTTCCTCGTAGATAAGAAACTTGTTGAGCACGAGCCATGTATCATTATCAACAACGATCTCAATACCATGCGCTAGCTAGCTCACATGGTTCAAGCTTCAAACCAAATCAACAACGATCTCAACACCATCGAACAAGGTAATTTTTTTAATCACACAACAAGGTAATTTTGTTAGTGTTACTGCTAAGTAATGTAATATAGTGATTTAAATTTAAATTAAACCCAATAATTGAAAAAGCTACACACTAATATATATTTCTAATACTAATGTTAGAATTAAATCGGTTATATAAAAATTTCTATATTAAATATAAGTGATAAAACATAATTATTATATATTTCTATAGATTTACAATATATCAAAATCAAAACTATTTATTATTCTTTAATTTTATACCCATATTATGGTATTAGGAAAGATATACCTTGTTGGTAAAGGCTTTTAATTAGTTAATTCGTTTATTAATAACTTGTCTTATTTTATTATCAATTACTTGCGCAAGTTGATATGATGATTACCTTATTTTGTCATCAATTACTTGTCTTAAATGGTATGTTAATTATTGCAAATTTATGACAGTCAATTATTAATATCTTTCTTTAATTGCTTCATGCTTATTAAAAGGAAGCAAATATTACAAGAACCATACGACTTTATATATCACAAGAAATGTCTTTATAAGAATTTTTATAACAAATATTTCAGGAACCATAAGACTTAATGATAAAATATGATTATTAATTCGTAATTATTCTTTAAATTTGAAATATTCTAAATTTTTTTATCATATACAATTCTAAACGAAATAATCTTTTTAGGAAGTATTTTTAAATATATATTTAGTTGACAAATTTAAAAGTTAAATTTTCGTGAAAATATATGTCTATTAATTAAATTTCTTGTTCTTTTATGATGTCATTTGTTGGTAACTATATACATGTGATATTGCATTAAATGTGTATGTTCTTTATTTTCCTAATTAGTTAATTCGGAAATATGATGATTACCTTATTTTGCTATCAATTACTTGCACAAATTTATATGATAATGGTGATTTGAGTTAGAAAATCCCAAAACTATTATACATTTAGAAAACCACAAATATAATGGTGATTTGAGATTAAGAAAAGCCAAAACTATTATCTTTATTATATATATATATATATATACATATAAATATATGGATCTTAAAAAAATGTAATTTACTTTATATATACATTTGTTTGTTTTTTCTATTAACAGATAAATAACACAGATGAAAGACCGGTTGTAATTGACTACAAACCATTTTTCAGTCTGTTTCAATAGCGATATGCAAATTTAATATTATTTTCGTCTCAATAAAAAAAATCTATTAAACTATTTTATATTGTACAATTGCTAAAAAAAATCTGACAATTTTTTGCAGGTTTCTATTAGATTTTTTAATTCATAATTGTTCTTCTTATTTTATATTACTTATGAATTATATTTAAATTTTTATCACATTTTCTTTGCAGGTTTCTATGGGATTGTGATATCTATGAGATTTTTATCACATTATTTAATATGTCACTATCTCCTGTATATTTTTCTTACATTTGTTTTTTTAATACTCCCTCTGTCCCACTTTAAGTGGTGTTTTAGGTTTTTGCACAAATATTAAGAAAATACAAATTTTTATGTATTAGTATTAAATTAAACTAATTCAACCAATAAAAAAAGATGTAGTATTCAACCAGAGGGAGTAGTTAACTTTTATTAAAAACATACTAATGATGTTAATTTTTTTTACTTTAGTTAACTTTCATTTGTTTTATTCTTATATACTTTTTGTGACTTTTTTAGTTTTTGTTTCAGTTTAATATTGAATTTAGTTCACATACTTTATGTGTATATGTTTTAAAACATAATTTTTCTTTTAAAAAATTATGCAACAAAGAGTCTAATTAAACCGATCTAAAAACAAACCGAACCGAATATAAATTAAACTGGACATAAACCACACCGGATGAGACTAAATAAGGTTTACTTCAGTTGAAAAAAATATATTAAAACCGAACTAAACAAACCAAACCGAAAAAGTAACGAATTGTCCACCCCTACTGCATCCTAGAGATTTGCGCAAATCTTGTTTCAGCTTTGAAACTCTCACTTGTTCCACTAACTTTCACATTTGAACTCAATCGATACTCGTGTCTCAGCATTATACTATATTTTTATACCCGCACAGGGTGCCGATGGGTCACCTAGTTATTATTATTATCAGATTCAATTCCATACTACATTAATCAACCACGTCATTGATTAGTTTGATAAACACAATTTGTTAGTTTTATATCAAAGTTCAATTCCATACTATATGTTATGCCTTGATATTAAAGTTCAACTAATCCTCTAATAATAAAAAATAAATACTTCTTATCCGAGCCGGCTTAGTCCATGTGGTAAAGGTGCATCTTCACTCAGAGCATCTCTAACCCAGAACCTTATTTTAAGGGGAGCAAAACCTTAGAGCACTCCCATTAGCGGTTTTAATGGGATTTATGGGCTCGGGATCATAGACCCGGAAGGGAAAAAGAAAATAAAATATGAGCTTTTTCCGGTGACCCGGGTCTTACGAGTGACCCCGTATGAGACGGGTTCAAGACACGCGTCGCCCACACATTGGCCACGCGATCTCGAGTTTACGCGGACCAAATCGTAAGAGAAATCATTTTCTCTTCTTTCTGAAATATCTAGGGTTTGCTCTCCGAGAGGCGATTTCTCGTGCGACGCCGACGCCGGAACTTTTCACCATCTAATCGACGATGGACGGTCTCCTCCACGAGCCCAGGTCAGTATTGAGTAGATTCTCCATCTAATTGAAGCGTTTTTGGGGTGGAAAGCGATCTCGGGGAATCTCAATCGATTTAGGGATTTCGTAGTAGGGTTCGAAATCGACATGGGGGTTTCGATTAATCGTCATGCGGGGTTGGATTTATCGAGTTAGGGTTCGTTTATCGGGGATTTGAAATCGATTTGGGGATTTAGGGTTACGGTTCGAAATCGATTTGGGGGTTTAGGGTTACGGTTCAAAATCGATTTTGGGGTTTTGTTTTATGGTTTTAAATCGTCATGAGGGGTTAATTGTTTCGTTTCATCATATTGATGACTTTGATGACTTTGCTAATGAATTTGCTTTTCTACTATAGATGGATCCCACATAAGAGAGAAGAGACACAAAGAGGCACATTGAGTACAACAACATGTTACGATATGTGGCCGATTCAGAGTACGGGATTCCAACAAGGTGTGTGTGTGGTGGGAGAATGATTGACGAGGTTCGGGGGGAAGGAGGACTACGACACTCTTCCTGGGAAGCTTCTTCAGCTGCATAAACTACAAGGTAAATGTCTTTAATCGTCAGCTATATTGACTTCTGATTTGTTCTTTATGACTTCTCATTTGTGTTTCTGGTTTGACCAAGGCTGATGGGCTCCATTATCTTCAGCCTTGGGTGATTGGTGTCCAGGATGAGATCGAAAGGCTGACTACTCGGGTGGAGGAGGCTGAGCAGGTTATCAAGGAGGTGCCCATCCTCAGTAAACAGATTGAGTCACTGGAGGTTAGTGATCTTTCATTGCATTGCTCTTTCATTGCTTTCATTGCTCTTAGTTATTGTTGTTTCATTACTTAGTTTCATTACTCTTTATTAACTCATTTTCATTGCTATTTCCATGTCCAGGAACAGGTTAAAATCCTTTCTGGACAGGTGGATGCTCTCAGTTTGAAGGTCGCTGACCTGGAGATGGTCTGCTTCGATTGAAAAGCAAAGGTAAGACTCAAGTCAAACTTTCTTTTTTAGTTGAGTTTTAGTTCAGTTTTATGTTTTAAATAAACTACAACTAATACTTCATATGTTTGTGGGAACTGAACTACAAGTAGTTCAGTTTTACCGCTTGACATAATATGTTTACCGTTTTTAAAACTGAACTACAAGTAGTTCAGTTTTAAATAAACTACAACTAGTACTTGATAGTAGAACTAGAACTAGATCTTGAAAAAACTATCATAAATTCTATGTGTTTGTTGGTTGGTTGTAGAGTTTAATTTCGATTGTACTGAGCTTTAAATAATTTTTTCACTGATTTGATAGTTAGAGTTTAATGAACTAGCGAGAAATAGTTGTTGTGTAATGAATGTTTGGTAGTTAGAGTTTAATGTAGTAGCACATATTTGTTTAAAAACATATCACATCCACATCTAAAACACACACAAACTTAAAAAACACAAACCGAAACCGAAATCAATAATGGAACCTCTTTCCCAAAACCCTCCCGGGTTAGTTAAACCATTGGAAAGGAGAAAGTGGGCAACCAAAGAAGACGTGGTGCTCATCAGTGCTTGGTTAAACACCAGCAAGGATGCCATAGTCAGTAATGAGCAGAAGGCATGAGCGTTTTGGAAGAGAATAGAGGAGTACTTCAACTCAAGCCCTCAGCTCAGTGGCTCCGTTCCTAGAGAGTGGAGTCAATGTAAGCAGAGGTGGGGAAGAATCAATGAACAGGTCTGCAAGTTTGTGGGAAGCTATGAAGCAGCTTTGAAGGAGCAAGCGAGTGGCCAAAATGAGAATGATGTCATGAAGGCTGCCCATGACATCTTCTTAAATGACTATGGTGTGAAGTTCACCCTTGAACATTGTTGGAGGGAACTTAGGTTTGATCAAAAATGGAGATCCCACGCTGTGTCCAGAGATGCACCAAAGGAGAAAAGGAAGGAACCTGTGGAGGTGGTGCCTGACGAGGAAGAGGTTAGACCTCCTGGTGTTAAGGCTTCCAAAGCAGCCAAACGCAAGAGGCAGGGTTATGATGAAATACAGAGCATGCTTGCTGTGAAACAGGATATACAGAAACAGAAACTCCTAGAGCGTTTCCTTGCCAAAAACGATCTATCTGAAAACGAAGTGACCCTGAAGAATAAACTCATATCTGAAATGCTTTGAGCTTGGTGTGTTTAACTTGTTTGATTATAGACAATGATTTGTGTGCTTAACTTATTTGCTTGATAGATAGACATTGCTTGGTTCTGTTTTGTTTTGGTTAACCTATTTAATTAACTTGCTTGTTCTTTTTTGTTTTGCAGGTCACGGGCTCGAGTTCTCTACTGGCTATGTATTGCAGGAAGGAAGGGAATGTACTTGTCAACTTGTTTTCAATTCACGGGTTGTGTAGAATTTGTATGTTTGTTGTGTTGCACGGGATTGTGTAGGGACGGTCAAGTGTAGAATTTTATTGGTTTCTACACTTCTTTTCAATTGACGGATGATGTATGCTCTGTAGTACTCACGGGTTGTACTGATGTTTTCATTCACGGATTATTATGTATGCACTATCTATAACTATGTCTCTCTTTGTTAGGGGTGGGACGGATCCGGATATCCGGGATATTCGGGATACCCGGATCCGGATCCGGATCCGTCGGATCCGTGATTTTAGTATCCGGATCCGGATCTGTGTCTTCCGGATATCCGGGTACCGGATATCCGTCTAGATATCATGATATCCGCGGGTATCCGGATTCGGATCCGGATCCGTCAAAATAATTAAAAAATATATATATTTTTTAAAATACAAAAAACCTATTAATATTACATAAATTAAATATTTTTACAAAATTTATAAATATATTTATGCATATAATATTATTAAAATTAAAATATAATATTATAAGACTAATTTTATGTATAAATATTAATAAATGAACTATAATTATTAATAATATTTTAAATTTAATATATTTAAAAAACAATCCGGATATCCGGACCTAAAAATCCAGATATCCGGATTCGGCGGATCCGACATTTTACTATCCGGATTCGGATCGGATCTCGGATCGGATCCGTCGGATCCGTGATTTTAGTATCGGATCGGATCTCGGATCGGATCCGAATCTCGGATAATAATTCCAGCCCTACTCTTTGTTTGTCAAATGTGCAATCTCTCTTCTTTTCAAGTGTCTATAAAGACTATGTCTCTCTTCTTTTCAAGTGTCTCTCTTCTTTTCAAGTGCCAAATATCCAATCTTGTTGCTCTATCAATCTCTATCTTTATTTGAAAATCACTTCACCAAATACACTCTATCTTTCTTTCATAAACACTTAACCAAAACACTTAATCAAATACACTCCATCACTATCTTTCTTTGAAAACACTAAACCAAATACACTCCAATATATAGAAAATCACTTCACCAAATTGACCAATCTCTACCGGTAAGACTTCTATTTTTTTAAGTTAAATTTTAGAAATTGTATGTTTAACTATGTCCAATATATTTAAATATGAGAATTCTATTTTTAAGTTAAATTTTATAAATTCTATGTTTAAAAAAGAGTAATATATTTAAATATGAGACTTCTATTTTTTTAAGTTAAATTTTAGAAATTGTATGTTTAAAAAAGAGTAATATATTTAAATATGAGACTTCTATTTTTTTAAGTTAAATTTTAGAAATTGTATGTTTAAAAAGAGTAATATATTTAAATATGAGACTTCTATTTTTTTAAGTTAAATTTTAGAAATTGTATGTTTAAAAAAGAGTAATATATTTAAATATGAGACTTCTATTTTTTTAAGTTAAATTTTAAAAATTGTATGTCAAATATGTTTGTTTAAGCTACATGCAAAAATAATTGTAATCATATTTCTTTTAGCTT
The DNA here is from genome assembly GCA_016771965.1 of Brassica carinata. Classification (NCBI taxonomy): domain Eukaryota; kingdom Viridiplantae; phylum Streptophyta; class Magnoliopsida; order Brassicales; family Brassicaceae; genus Brassica; species Brassica carinata. The sequence goes on from CM028688.1 coordinate 3,466,960, forward strand.
TTGTAGGAAGGAAGAAGAGTTCACGTCATGTCTTCCTCATCAAGTGATCAAGCAGATGAAACTTTTGAAGAAATGTTCGAGCAACATGTTGATAATTTCATCGACCAACAAGTTGATAATTTCATCGACCAACAAACCAACAAGCCAAAGAGGCGAGCTTATATTGAAAGAAATAGGGAACAAGGACACAATGATCTATGGAACGACTATTTCAGTGAACATCCTACATACACAGCAGAAATGTTTAGGCGGCGTTTCCGAATGAACAAGGAATTGTTCCTTCGCATTGTCGATCGCCTAAGTAATGAAGTTCCATACTTTGGGCAAAGACGAAATGCTCACGAAAGGTACGGGCTATCTGCACTTCAAAAGTGTACTGCAGCTATACGTATGTTGGCATATGGTCAATCGGGAGATACGTATAACGAATATCTTCGACTTGGTGAGAGTACTGCACTTTTATGTTTGGAAAAGTTCACCGAAGGGTAATACAATTGTTTGGAGATGAATTTCTATAAAAACCTACACCAGATGATCTTCAACGATTACTCGATATTGGAGAGGTACGCGGATTTCCAGGAATGATAGGCAACATCGACTGTATGCATTGGGAGTGAAAAAACTGCCCAACGTCTTGGAGAGGCCAGTACACACGTGGTTCCGGAAACCCGACAATTGTCTTAGAGGCTGTGGCATCACAGGATCTATGGATATGGCACGCATTTTTCGGTTTACCAGGTACCCTCAACGATATTAATGTTCTTGATCGGTCACAAGTTTTTGAAGACATTTTACAAGGTCGAGCTCCTAAAGTTAATTTCAAGGTCAACGGCCACAATTATCGTATGGCGTACTACCTTACAGACGGAATCTATCAGAAATGGTCAACATTAATCCAATCCATCCCACTACCTCAAGGTCGTAAAGCAGAGCTTTTTGCTGAACAACAAGAATCTGCCAGAAAAGATGTCAAACGTGCTTTTGGAGTATTGCAATCTAGGTTTGCAATAGTTAAAAATCCGGCTCTACTATAGGACAAGGTAAAGATTGGAAAGATTATGAGAACTTGTGTCATACTGCACAATATGATAGTAGAGGACGAACGAGACACATATACTCAGTATGATACATCTGTGTTCGTATCTGGAGAGTCAAGCAGATGTTCCCAGGTTGATATCTCGTCACCTACGGACACCCCTTCCAACTTCGGTAATATGTTTGGCATGCGTAATCAAATTCGGAATCAACAGATACATGATCGTTTGAAAGCCGATTTAGTTGAAAATATATGGCAAAAATTTGGCAATCTAGATGAATAATCTTTGTATGTGTCATGAATTCTCATTGTATTAAATAAAAAACTTTAAAAAAAAATAAAATATATTATTTTATTCTTAAGAACCCCATCTTGAGGTTCACCAATGGAAGTGCAAAATACATACAGGTTCATCACTATTCATGGTCCCACCAGAAAATAATTTAAAAAAATCCTATGAACCCCAAAAGGGGGTTCACTAATGGGGATGCTCTTAGAATGAGAATCTAAGGGTTCGTTGCTCCAACCATGAAACCTCAAAAAAGTCCTTAAAAGTTTATTTATTTGCATTATAGTCCTTGATATTAATAAAAGTTATTAATAATGATAAAATTTCACAAATACATATAAAAATACTTTTAATATATTATATAATCACAATATTACAATATTATATAATAAAATGATATAAATTACATATATAATAAAATAACACACACACACATAAATTTTAGAAAATTACATATAAAATACCAAATAACTCAAGAATTATTTTCGTAATGTTCTCATATGTGCTCATTTGATTTAATTTATGTTAAGTTTGTTTAATGTATTTTTATTTTGTGTGAATTTTATTTAATGTATTTTTCTATATGTGTGAATTTTATTTTATTGTTATGTAATATTTATTGTATTTTACTTTATTTTGGTGTACTTAAGTTATTTTAAATAAAGTTAGTAGATGTATTTGTAAAAAAAAATAATTATAATGACCAAAAAGAAAATGAATAGTAGTTTTGAGGTTTTGAATAGTGAAACCTTAAATTTGAGGTGTCACTATTCAAAACCTCGAAATTTTAAGATTTAAAATTTGGTTGAAATGACAAAAACTTCAAAATTTGAAGATTTGAGGTTGGGTTGGAGATCTTCTTAATCTTTTCATTTTTAGCAAGTTTTCGATAAACTTGTTAAAAACATATAGATTAGGTCCGAATTTCAAATTTAAAGAAATATAACTAGAGAAAAAAAGATATTATGTCAGCAATGCACAAAGTCCACTAATTCTATCAACCAGGCCTACTTCTTATAAGACTGTCCACATATTTTCATTCAAAAAAACGAAAATAGTAACAACTTATCGAAATTATAGTTTCACATTATAAGTTTATAACTAATAATAAAAACAAATACTATACTATACATCAAAAAGATCATTTTCTTTGTTATATCCTCTCTCCGTTCTTAAATATAAGACTAGATCTTGATCCGCGCACCCGCGTGGATACTTATTTTCTAACTTATATAAATGAGTATTATTTAAATATTTATTGGTTTATATTTTAAATATTTCTCATATTTTTTAATTTTTATAAACACAACAATCAAATAATTTATGTGCTGTAAAAAAAGTGACCCGTGCCCGCTACTAAAATTTTGACAAATTAATATTGACCTATTGATATATTTGAGTAATATTTTTTAACATGAAATTGTTTTTCAAATGTAATAAGAATTAAATATTTTAATCAGATATGAACCATATGGTGAGATTTAGATACCTTAGAAAAGAAAATATTTAGTTATAAACATTAAACATTGTTTTACAAGTAATTCAAAGATATTTAAATTTCAGAATTAAATTTTCTTGTTGAAAATAATTAATAGTAACCGAAATGGTTAAAAATATATATATTAAAAAAATTTGAAATGTATAATCTTAGGCGAGATTTAATTATATTAAAATAATATTCAATTACAAATATTTTATATTGTTTTATAAGTAGTTTAAAGATATTTAAATCTTAGCATATATAGATTTTATTGTTCAAAATAATTAATGGTACATATATTTTAGGACTATTCATAATATTGTTTAATATAGAATTTAAACTTGAATTTTGTTCAAAATAATTATGGTAACATTATCCAAGTTAAAATCGATTTTAATTTCGAATATTCCTAAAAATTTATTAATTTGTTTTAGGAAATATATTAAATACAAAAATTAAGCTAAATTTGATTTAGACCATCTCCAATGGTTAGAACTCATCATGGGTTCTAATTATTATTTTAATTGTAAATTTTGTAATTTATAAAGTTTAGAACCCCTTGTGATGTATTTAAGTTTATCATGCTCCAATGGTAGAACCCCTTTAGGGTTCTTAAATTTTTTAAAAAAAAAATTTTAGAAGTTGAATTCAAATGAGGCATTCTTACTTTGGGATCACCATAGGTTATCTAAAATACACACAGTCATGTTTAAGTTGCCACTGACAGTGAACAAAAGTTTCAGAGATAGCAAGTGAAAGTTTGTTACCAAGAAATAGGTCCCTCCAGGTTTAATCAGCCTGCATGAATGAAAAAGAAAGAGTTTGTTGGTCCAAAAACTTATGGGCAATGTTAAAAAGTGAATAATGGTGGCAGCTATATGATGATGATCCGGGAGCAAGCATGACATAAGGTGGTGCTAACTAAATAAATAACCTGCTAAATAAATAACCTGCTAACTTCACCCAACATGACATAAGGTGGTGCTAACTAAATAAATAACCTGCTGATTCCTCTGAACAAGTTCTTTCTGGCTTCGGATCTTCATCAGAGCCTCACTGCATGCAAGAGAAACGACATCGACACCGCAAACGGCATAACGGGTGACGATCGACTTCATAAACGACAGAAAATCGAGAGAGCAGGAGATCGATTGATTTACGATGGCGAAGAGGGAGAGATCGCCTTTGGAAGAGGAAGAGGAAGATAATCGAAATCGGTGATGCAAAAAAAAACACGACGAGGAAGAGAGAGACATTTACCAGTGGTCGAATTACAGCCTGCCACGTAGGGGTTTTTACTTGCTCTTAAAATGCCAAATGAACAACCGGTTCTCTCTTTTATTTCTTTTTTTCATTTATTTTTCTCCACCTTTTTCGTAAGAACGGCACGCAAGAAACGGCGATGGACATGGTCTTAGGAGATGATTTAATAAATAGAAAAAGACAATGATTATTTAAAGATGTGTTCATTTAATTACTACAGTGGCATGCCATTGTAAATAAGTTGGAAAACTTATGGACATTTTATATGGGTACTTCTCTTTTAATAATATAAATATTTAGGTAAAAGCACATATATTAAAAAAATTAATTTTTGTCTAGAAAATAATATTGAAACTATAAATTAATAATATTTAACCAATTATAAAATAGATTATTAAATATAATTAGTTACACAGTTTTTAATAAAGTAAAAATTAATTAGAAAAATGAAAATATTTTATATATTGGAACATCAAATTTTTTTTAAAACATCATACATGAACAATACATGAACAGAGGGAGTATATTTTCGGGAGTAAAAATCGTTGACGAGATTTAGGTCAAAACAGATGAGTGGCTGAACCGAGCAGTTTCCGGTTAAAAGGTAAACCAACCTATTGAATATATCCGGTTAGTTTTAAAACCACGTAAAACCCCAAACACAAGAGAAGCGTGTTAAACGCCAGTCTACCTTGAGGAGATTCCTTCCTCATCGTTCTCAAATCTGTGAACGAATCATTGGATCGATGATTATCAGTGGTTCGGATTAGAGCGTATCGTGATTTACTATCCAGTTTGATCAAATTTCGGAACCTCAAGTCATTGTCTTATTCATTTGAATTCTCCACATTTTGCCGTCCAGTTGTTCGATGATATTCCCCTGTGAAGGAAAATATTTCCTCCTCGATCCTTATAGCTGCCTGATAATTCTTCCTGGGTTTAGCTTGGAATCTTCTAAATCTCATTCAGGTAATGACTTCCCCAATGGAACAGTTATCATCATCGATCTTCTAGCCTAATACGTTCGTTGAGAGTTTTGAATTTGATTAGTCGAACGATTGTATTTTCCAGGTTTTCATTTTAAGATGTCAAGTTGATGACTTTACAGTCAAATCAGATCTCTAATGGCATTTCGCTTGGCACATGTGCGAAAACCTCTTGCTTACTCTCGCTCCCGCATTCCCTTTTTCCGGCCAGTCTCTTCCTTCGAAGCTGTCGAGAAGGCTATCAAATGCGCCGTCGAAACAAAGGAGTATCTCCAGATCCCTCATCTTGTTGTCTCACTCAAAGAGCCTTACCAGAACTCAAAGCTCTTCTCTTTCCTCTCTGCTTTCCACCATCATCATAGAATCCGAGTCATTGACGAAATCCTCCAGAGTTTTGTGCCCGTGAGACCTCGTTCTCTGCCCAAGATTGTCTACTCCAGCCTTCTCACTTACTGCCTTCAGAGCTCCGACCCACTTCCTTTGTCTTTCGCGATCCTCCAGCGCACTCTTCGTTCTGGCTGTCTTCCCAACACTCAGACTCACCTCCTTCTGTCTGATGCTTGGCTTGAACGGCGACGAGGGTCACAGTCTGTTGCAGATATTCTCAATGAGATGAAACTGATTGGGTATAGTCCTGATACTGGAACCTGCAACTATTTGGTTTCATCACTCTGTGCTGTTGATAAGTTGGATGAGGCGGTTAAAGTTGTGGAGGAAATGGGTGGAGCTGGTTGTATTCCTGATTTGGAGAGTTACGGTGCGGTGATCAGTTCAATGTGTTTGGCTAGAAAGACTAGCGATGTGGTGAAGATTGTCAAAGAGATGGTGAGCAAAGCTGGAATATCTCCACGGAAAGGGATGCTGACAAAAGTAGCAGCAGCTTTGAGAGCCAACAGGGAAATCTGGAAAGCGATTGAGATGATCGAGTTTGTAGAGAGCCGAGATTACCCTGTGGAATTTGAGACTTATGAGGTGTTAGTCGAGGGTTGCCTAGAGGTCAGGGAATACATTTTGGCAGGGAAGATGGTGATGAGAATGACTGATAAAGGGTTCATACCGTATATCAAGGTTAGGCAAAAAGTGGTCGAGCGTCTGATTAGCATTGGTGAATGGAAGCTTGCTTGTACTGTTAGACAAAGGCTTGCGGACCTGAAGTCTTAGGTACTTCCCGTAGTTATCATCACATTGGTGTTAAAATTTTGTAAGAGTAGCTACTGTTACAATACTGGAATGAAATTCATACCCCGCACTTGAGAATATTTTGTTGTTTCTTGTAAAACAGATATTGTTTAATAGCAGTGATCCGTTTGTCTCCATATCTTTTATGTATTTGTCCGCTCCATCCGCAAGCTCCTGAAAGCTGTTGTGGAGTATCTGTAGTGTGAGCATATAACAGTGTGAAAAAAATGTGATCCACGAGAACCTTGTTTTGTTCAATATTACTAGACTCAATGCCAAGCTTATTGTTATAAGAAAGCAGGTTCTCAACAAGGATGATTTTCGGAGAGAGTATCAATGGTTCAAGCGAATCTCATATGCTTAACTGAGCAGGTATTATATCCAGACTAAACACATGTTTCTATTATAATTGCATCTTATCTTTTAAATCCTGTAAACAGTACCTGGTTCTCGATTATCTCTAGTACGTTATTTCACAATCGTTGTTATTTTAGCTGCGCTATTGCAGATTGTCATACAGAGAATTTTCATATTAATTGTCTGTTAACGAAAAAGAAAACGCTCTCTGAATCTTCTGGAGTTTCTTGGACTCACTGCAGGGGATAGCTTGCCAGCATAGCAATACCACATTTACCTTTCTCTTTACGATAACCACGTTCCATCCGTATGTAGCCTTCTTCACCCCAACCAGTACCCCATGTATTCTTTACGATCCAATACTTTTCACCCTCTTCTTCTCCATATCCAACAACAGTCACTGCATGGTTGAGACTTGACCCACAGTAACCTGTGAAAACACCAGAAGAGTAGAACTGAAAGATATACCCATCAGCGTCGATTCCAACTGACACTGGTTGTTGAGCAGCAGCGACTTGTAGGCTCGCCTCGTTCGGTGCTACCTTTTGGTATCCTGTAATCATAACGATCTTATTTTTGGATTTTTCTTGGTCGCAGCCGGTACCATCTGTGGCTGTGTATGGGTAGTCGTCCAAGGCGACGAGTCCACCATTGACTATGAGGTATTCATAGGCTGTTTCCATTAATCCACCACTACAACCTTTGTTGTAACTGCCTGTATCACAATCTATGAGTTGTTGTTCTGAGAGAGTTACTAAATTCCCTGTGTTTATCTTGTTGATGCCTTCAATAGCTGCAACTGTAGCGAAAGCCCAGCAACCTCCTGCACAAGGAAAAAGAAAATGCAATCATATTGTCAACAGTTGTGTAATGAATGTTTGCAAAGTATTTATCTTTAGAATGGAATTTGTGTAAGAGCATTGTTTCATACCACATCTTCCTTGATCTCTAATAGGAGTCACAGCACCTTCTTTCCTCCAGTCCACAGCGGCTGACGCATTGCCTGATGGGTCACAAGCCGGCATATGGTCGCTGTTTAACGTCGAGGAAGACGTGTTCAACCCGAGATAACGGGCCTTAAACTCAGAGTTGGTCATGTCCGCAAATCTGTTTTCCGCTAACTTAAAGGGCAAGTGGAGGGAGTTGATGTAGTCAATCAACTGGAGGTTAGACTGGTATATCCCAAACCTGAACATCCACTCATCCTTTCCCTCATATGATTTTCCGTGGTATTGAAGCCATTTCCCGAACTGCTTCTTCAGGGTGTTGTGTGGGTTGTACACAGAAGAGTTGACGGAATACAGCCTTGAAGCTATCAGTACAAAGCAGATCAAAACGACAAGGGTCAGGTTATCATTTCTAAGTGCATTCAGCATCTTTGTTTGTTTTAAGTTGGAGTCTGGAAAATAAGTTTGGTTTCTGGTATATAAGCCTCACTCCCGTGGCTGCTCTCTTTGTCACAGGTTTAGCGTTTTGTTGCAGTTCCAATTAAACAAGTTTCCTTCTGTGTCACCCCTGATAATATGCGGAGACACGTAGGTTTAAGGGCTAGTCATAGAATTTGGTTTCTTTTAGTTAGTTACGGTACAAAGTTGCCTTGTCTTTTTTTGGATACAACATATAATTTTTTTTTCACTCTTACGGCTATTCTGGAATCATGAGAGCACATGAGTTATTTATTTTCTTTATTTCGCAAGTGGCCAAACATGAAGAAAATTTAATAGTAAAAAGGTCGACTGATGTATGTTTATGTTATTCATGTATATTGTATAGGCCTGTTCTGTTTCTCCAGAAGTCATACTTTTCCCATGGAAACTGAAATTTTCTCAATTCTCCTCTTTACATTTTGCAGGAAGTATGCTCCTGGAGCACTGGTACACTTTTTGGGGTTGACTATTCGTGGCCTCTTTCTATGTCATTTCTCTGGATTAAATACAATTTTCGACCAAGTGGGTTCAACTTCTTGAGCTTTGGAAAAACATGCTATGGAAAAAATTTCGACAAGTTTGAGGCTGCCATGTCTTAATATTTGAAGAAGTTATCGTCCAGGTACTTAATACTTTGTTGTAACATTTGTAAATCTTAACTATATTCTTAGTTAGTTTGATACTTTTTATAGTTTTCGTTGATTACATATGGTTAAAGATACTGCGAATATGTGGTTGAAATCAAGTTCATGACACTGCCTCTTGAAGCCTCCTTAGGTTCCGGAAAACTATTGCGTCCCTTCAGATGTGACATGGATATGCACATACTCGTTCCTTCAGAAAGAGAAGAGAGAGATACTGTTCAGTAAGAATACTGTGGATGATTAGCTGAATTGTGAATGATTCTCCTATGGTATCAGAAAGGCTCATCTACAGAGAAGAACGTCAGAAAATGAATATGATTCAAATGTTGAACTAATTGTTCTGCGTAGCATACCAATACGATTTGATGATGAATTCTGATTTTTTACAGATGATTCTGTTTCCAAACCATTGATAAGACATGGTACAACACATCTTCAAGAATGATGCATGGTAGAGAGCACAGACGCAAACGACATTAGGCCCTGCCTTGGTTTCTTCTGGACAGATGTTTGCGGCTCGGTTGAACCGAATCAGGTTAGACAGACATGATAGAATTGCCCTTAATTAATTTAATTTCTGTGTAACTAACAATACATGACTTAAGCGTTGATTAACCGTCAATATCATCAATTTTATACCTTGAAAACTCTTTTGATTTTATCCTTTAAACTGTAACATGCGTACACTTAACAAAGACTTAATTAAATCGGCCCTATATATGTGAAGGGCCATGCATTAAGGACCACTTCCTTCACACAAGGAGCAATGATACCATCCAAAAAAAGCAGGGGAAAAAACTAAAAGGCAAGCATGTTGGGTGGGATAGCCAGGAGGTGGAGGGTACTAAGCGGCCAAAACAAATGGAAAGGCCTCCTTGAACCACTTGACCCAGACCTTCGTCGCTATATCATTCACTACGGCGAGATGGCTCAGGTTGGTTACGACGCCTTTAACTGGGACCGTAAGTCCCTATACGCCGGTGATTGTTATTACTCTAAGAGCCAAATCTTTGCACGAACTGGCTACCTTAAAGCCAACCCTTTCAGGTACTACTTCCCACAAGAACCAAAACGTTTTCATCATTATCTCGACCATGTGAAACGCAAACACACGGATGGTTGATTCTCAGGTACAATGTGACCAAGTACATCTACGCAACAGCTTCTTTAAATCTACCAATCTGTTTCATCGTCAAGTCTCTGTCAAAGGAAGCATCACGCGTGCAGACTAACTGGATTGGTTACGTAGCCGTCGCTACAGACGAGGGCAAGGCGCTGTTAGGGAGGAGAGACATTGTTGTCGCTTGGAGAGGAACTCTTCAGCCATATGAATGGGCTAACGATTTCGATTTTCCACTTGAGTCTGGTGTCAAAGTCTTCCCTGTGACCGACGCCAAGGTCGTGCCTCGTATTGGAAGTGGCTGGCTCGATGTCTACACCGCTTCTGATGCTAAGTCGCCTTATGACACGACCAGCGCACGAGAACAGGTTTTCTTCACCTTTCCCTTTATCCACACCCATCACAGCAACCTTTCTTCCACTTCTCGTCCTTTCTCCTAATGGCACTGTGTCTTGGTTTTTGGTTTCAGGTACAAGGAGAGCTCAAGAGATTGCTAGATGTTTACAAGAACGAAGAAGTGAGCATCACATTCACAGGCCATAGCTTGGGCGGAGTAATGGCAACTCTAGCAGCTGCAGATCTTGTCAATGGCAAGAAACACATAATCAGTACAGGTCTTGAAAGAAAACAAGTTCCCATCACAGTTTTTGCTTTCGGGTGTCCTCGAATTGGGGACCAAGACTTTGTAAAAATTGTCCACTCACTCAAACAACTAAACATCCTGAGAGTAGTCAATGTTCCAGATGTCGCACCACATTATCCACTCTTACTCTATGCAGAAGTAGGCCAGGAGCTCCAGATCAATACGTTGAACTCGACCTACCTCAAACGGTCTCTAAACTTTAGGAACTACCATAACCTGGAGATATACCTGCACGGCTTGGCAGGGATGCAAGACAAAACCGGGCTCTTTAAGCTGGCCATTGGTCGGGATATTGCATTGGTCAATAAAGGTTTAGATGCTCTGAAAGACGAGTTCTTAGTGCCCAGTACCTGGAGGTGTCTTGCAAACAGAGGGATGGTTCAAATGGATGATGGCACATGGCAGCTGAATGTCCACAGGAAAGATCATGATGATGGTGACCCTTCAAACTAGTAAGCGGCTACAAAGAGCTTACCTATACGAGTTTAGTTGCAAAAACTTATAAAATGTTCCACACAATATGTTTGTTTGTAGAAGAAAGAATCCAAGGGCCAAATCTTTGTCGGTATTTAGGCATGCAATCCATTATCAACGAGACGAGCATCTACAATGACGAGTGTTTTAATTTACTTGGAACAGTCGATGTATCTTTTATATTTTAAGAGTAGATGAATCTTTTATTTTAGAATTAATGACTTCAAAATAACAAACAGAAATTGTTATGCAGTATAGTGTATATTGTTTCTTGTGGTAATTTTCATTAACATATCCAGTTCTAACTTGTGCACTCTGTAAGTCTTACATTACATTGAATCAGAAAAGATAGTTTGGAAGCAAGGAGAAAACAAATGTCACAAACTCACAAGCTTACTACAAATACAGGAGTCATCAAGAATCTGCTGTGGTGATTTTTGCTGATTCAAAGCCCTAACTAAAACAAACAGGAACTAGTCAACCAAACTAAACTACTCAAGACCAGAGAGGCAGAGATATACAAAAGTGCCGAAACAGACTAAGACCAGACCAACCCTCCTACGGTCATATCTAAAAGTAGAGATAGGCTCTGTAATTTCTTAAATATAATACAATCTTTTCTTCCACAAAACCCAACTAATAGGCTCTGTAATTTCTGCCTCTAGTCTAGCCTGTACGTCACATCATCCTTGAGCTCCCAAATCCTCTTCTATCTCTACCTTCCCATCTTCTTAAGCGCCCTGTTTCACCATTCGTATGAGCAAAACTATCAGATTCGGTTATATGTTCAGAAACCCTCAGGTATAATAAATCCATAAGTAAACCAACATTATGAACTAATTACACCCAATATGGACCAGATGTGAACAAGATCAATCACATACAAAAAATGTTAAAACCATGCCAAAATTGAAAAAGATTCTATTAACACATGTGTTATTCAGCAAACAGTTAACAAAAGCTTGTTATTAACGATGGATGATAGAGATGGATTTTTAGATGACCTTGCATTTTTGTCAACACCAAATCTCTTTTCAAGTCTCTAAGTCTGATCTGATCCAGATGACGAAGAGCTATCGCTGTCCGAATCTGCAGACCAAACACAGAGGGGGGTTTAGTCACAAAAATCACAACAACGCCAAGGTAATACATGAGTTCGATAACTCGAAGAAAAGATTGTACCACTAGAAGAGCTGGAGCTACTAGAAGAGCTGCTTGAACTACTTGATCTGCTTGTCTCATTGTTTTGCTTCTCCCCTTGAGAAGGTAATGGTGTAGGGAGTGTCTTTTTAGCTGGTAAGAAAAGGCAGAAAAAATTATAATCCCAAGTAGTTCATACCAAACAAAAGGGAAGTGGTAACACCAAATGGCTGGCTCTGTAAAATTACCTGTGTTGCCACCCTCCCTAGAAAACTCACGTGCCACTGGTGCTTGAGCCTGCAATAAAGGAAAATATATATGAAGATGAGCATACACATTAAATTAGAAAGGACAAAGGAGTGAAATTCTCAGACGATCTACAATTACCATCTGTTGTTGGCCATTCCTCTCGGCCTCTGCTCTAGCTTGATTAGCTAGCTCGGCTTTTCTCTTTTTCTTGCTCAAACCCTTTTTGTAGTTGATTACAAATCTGTCCAACTCCCACAGGGTCTCCGGATCAACACTATCTATATCAACTTCAATTTCTTCATCCCGCAGCTTCACAGCAGTGTTCCTCTTATTCACAATTTGCACAATTGCATCTAGTTTGTCTGGAGGCAAATTCTGCAAATGGCCACTCAGCTTCTGCTTCTCTTCATACGTCATATCTCTTTTGTTTGGTTCGTTTGCCTTTGGCTTCTTCAGAGCAGGTGTCCTTCCAGAAGGTGTTGTGCTGGTTGGTGTTCTTCCAGGCGTTGTTGTTGGTTTTGGATGCTGCAAGTCAGGATGATGACTACTCCAGTCTGCTCTATCCATTGTATTTCTCACATTAATAGGTGGTGGTGGCATCGTAGGACCCAGTCTAGACCTAATTGTAGAAGCTGGAAGATTCATCTCATAACTAGTGACAAATCTCATTTCACGATTATAGTCTGTCTCTATGATAGCCCATCTCTCCTCAAACATCTGTAATAGCACTTGCGCCATGATATGGACATCCTGTCCCGGTGGATTGTACGTCATGGCATTGTGGAAAGTAAGTCTAACATCCTCTGCAAATTCTCTTGGTGACTTGTACACATTTCTTGTTAATGCAGACTTGACAGTTCCCAAATCCATAGGGTGCTCGATAATGGTAAAGTAATCATGCAAACCTAGAGCCTTCACATCTACAGGAGCATTGAACACCCAACCATGCTTATGCTTCATCAGCCTTTCAAGTAGAGCACTGCAATTCTTGAAAACTTTAGAGCCTGCACCAAAACCGTGACCAACGTCCCCTCCGTGCTTCTTTGCACTTGATTTTGATTTCTTGTTGCTCTCTGTGGGTGGCAACTTGTCACCAAGTAAAAACTCTGAAGTTCTATAAAACTGATTTGCCTTAGGTGTTCTTTTCTCTTTCTCCACATGCTCATTGAATCCCTGAGTATTCTCCAACACGGATATACTAAGTTGATTTACAGGCCTTGGTGTTCTGATGACCTCACGAGGAAGTCCAGCTGACGCAAAACCTGAGAGAATCCTTCCTCCTCCGTTAGTAATACCAGAGTTAGCCAAAAGACGAGAGTCGTTATATGCACCAATCTCGCCCTCTTTATCCTCTATCTTCTTTACCAGACCTCTGACCAGGTTAAGCTGATCTTCAAGCTTCTTCCTAATATCCTCCTTCTGTTGCTTCGATCTGGAGGCTACATGTATCTTTATGCGTCCATCTACGTCCTCCTCCATTGGCATGCTTTCGCCAGCAGAATCAGAGGTAAGCCCTGCTGGCTGTTGGGCATCAGGGGCGTCTCTTTCCGGAAGTTTTTCAGGATGAGCTTCTTTTAATCCATCTACCACGTGGACATGATCCTCAGAAGACACTTCGATGGGATTCTTGTCAACAACAACAGTATTGATATCTTCCACGGATACAGTTTCAGAAGGTGCCTCAATTGCCTTCTTGTCAACAACCACGGTAGTAACATCTTCTTCCTGGGCGGCAAGGCTTTCAGGAGGTTCCTTTATAGAGTTCTCATCGACAACCACTGTATTGACATCGTCTTGTGTTTTGTGGCTTTGAGAGGGTACTTCCCCAGACTTATCGCCTATAATAGTGTTCGCATCATCCTGAACCAAAGGTCCTGGTACAGATTGAATAATGCTTTTATCAGTAGAGGCCAAACTGACATCATCATCAACATGACGTTCGGCTTGAGAAAATGCTTCCACGAGAGGCTTATCAATCACTTCAGCTGAATCTTTAGCTACAGTACTGGCACCAACGTCTTCCTGGGACTTGGTCTCAAGAGCAGACTCTTCAACAGCTATAGGATCCGCAAACTCTGGAGCTAGAGTTTCAGGAGGATTCAAACGATTGTTTGCTTTCTCGTTTTCATCGGTGGCAAAGGCAAAGAATGGTGACTGTTTCCTCTGGCCTTTACCTTTCCTCGTGTAAACTCTAATGCTCTGTTTCTCTCTGGCTCCATCGTTAACTGGCTCCGAAGCCATACATGTACTTCCAAAAAAAAAGAAAACTAAATTTGACGCCTTTCTTCACTTCTCCACTCCAAACCACACGGAGAGATAACCTCTACCTTGAAAAGCCTGAGAAAACCCTAATTTCAAGACGGGACCTTCGATTTAGAGAGTGTGCAAACTTTGAGACTGTAAAAGGCCCGCGAAATTAGGGTTGCATAGATGAATTCGACGCAGCGAGTAGATTGCAGAGTGAATAAGAATCTCCCCCACGGTGACAATTAGGTCATTCGAATCTCTGAGCTCCGAGATCGACACAAACCTTTGGGGACAAGGAGAAAGACTCTGAAGGAGAAGGTATGTGAGAGGAATATTGATCTTCAAAGAGGTAAATCGGAGAAAGCTTACCTGCGATTCTGGGAGAGAGAGAGAGAAGGCGCCGCAGAGACGACAACAACCAGCAGCGTTGAGATTTGATTTTTTCCTACCCGACCCGGAAGCTTTTTTAGGGTTGGGCCGATATCAAAATCAATTTGACCAAAAAAAACATCTTTAAAGCCCCTCTCTCTCTATATAAACTTATTAGAAAAAGAGGAAAAACGATTATATATATTTTCTTGATAATTTTTTTCAAAAAATTATGGTTTAAAATAGGTTCTTAATATTCCAATTAACATTTTTCATTTATGAATAAAATATATATTCAAATTTTGATATTTTTGCCTTCAATTTTAAATAGTACTGTGAATCATTCAAAAATAATGATTTCAGAGTACTATTTAAAACTCCTTAGCTAACTTCTCCTTGTAACACTTCTATCCTTTGTTTTAGTGTTTTACTGTTTTTGTTGTTTATCTTACCTTCGAGCATACCTCCAGTTGTAATCGTTGAGACTCCTTAGTCTTTGAATTAATGAAATTTTTGCACAAAAAAAATAAAAATAAAAACAAAAATAATGATTTCAAAACCATTTGATATGTAAAATCGTTTAGTTTAGTTATAAGATTTAGTGTCAGCTAGTGTTATGATTCCTATTTACATTTAAAAATTGGAGACTTTAATATATGTTTGTCAATGTTAACTATTCTAAATGTTTTTTTATCAAACATTCTAAATATTTAAACATACATTAATTGTAACATTACCTCCTCATTATCGAACTTTCAAGTGTCTTTGTTACACTACACTTGTCCAAAAAAAAAAAATTAGATATATATAAGATGAAGTCTTCCTTATTTTGGTGAACTATCTCATATTTTATTTGTTTTTAAAATAATGCTGACACTCTTCACTGTGAATTTGTGGGTCAAAGATTCAAACTTTTTTTCAAAAATTCAATTTTTAAAAAAAAAAATTCAAACATGCATGTAAATTCTCTCTAAAACCTAGATATCATAGAGAAAATATCACAAGACGACAGAAGAAGCTTGAATCTTAACAGAGAGCCTCAAATAACCAAGACAATGCATATGAGATAATGTAAACAGCAACGCATTAATGGAAAGAGATAGGAATTGTAACATGAGAAAATTTTACATTTGTGTATAGATCAAACAAGCTACTCTAGGTCGCACATCTTTCAACTTTGAAGATTTAAGCTTGGATGTTTATACCGGTGTCAGTGAAACACTACACCGTTACAGTTAAGTTCAAAATGTTGTAATAATATTAAAACTCTCCCAACAAAATCAACTGCATGCATGATTGTTTTTTCTCCTCCTTCGTTTAGTGATGCCTTGGGTCAGGACCACCGGGGCTGAGCCGCTTCGAGTCAAGAGTATCTCCAAGGATCATCCCTTCGCCTTCTAATTTAGCCTTCAGCTCTTTTAGCCTCTCAGAAAGCTCTCTTCTAATCTTTATCACGCGGCTTGAACCGGAAAGTCGCTCTTCTGCGACCAAAGATCGACATTGGTGCACTGATGTCAGTTCCAGTAGTAGAAGCAAAACGAGACAAACCCATATCTTAAGACTTGCCATAGTATATGATGACTCTCTCTTAATAAAGCTATAAGGTGTATATATATAGTCTTTCAAGTGTTAATGCAATTGATTGATCTCTGTATAATGGACGCTAGCCTCCATGGGTTTATATAGCTAAGGACCTAAGGCAGCTATAGCTTTAGTGCTGAGTGTTTATTCACCTAGATTTATGAAGAAATTATCTTTGAAGTAGCTAAGTTGGAATCTAGTCAGATTTATGTAGTCTAGCCTCTTAGTTGCATGGCTTGCATGCATTTCCATTATATGATATTTTCATGTTTTGGGGTATAAAGGTAAAAGTTTCCAAATAGTATTACAGATACCTATATATACTTTAGTATTTATGAAACAACATTTTTCTCAAATGCTAACAAGTGACGAAGTCTATGTTTTTGTACCAATCTTGTTGTTTTCTTTTACTAATCTGGTTGTTTTATGTTTATAGTGACGTGATATAATGTCATAGCATAATTTCTTAAGGGAATTTGGTATGTCAACCTGTCAAACTAATTATCTAATTTTCATATTGGACGACACTGATAATTAAAAATAGAAAGTTGGAGAGCATATGACGATATAGAATAAGAACAATGACAAACGACAAAACAACAGCGAGTAGCTAATAATATTTAGTTATGTAACAGCTCAGTTAAGAGCAGCTAAACGTAAAGAAGAAAAAGTTAAAGAGCAATATCAATTCTATAGAACCTAAATGTACAGTAACTACTAACCGTTTATTCAGGTTTTTAGTTGACGGCGTCGCGGAGCCAAATCGGTAACCAATGAAGAGAGGGCATGACGTTTTCAGAGTCGGCACCAATCTAAAACCTTAAACGATGACTATATAAAGTCCACTAGGGCCTAACTATTCATTGATTACACGCTCAACTA
This sequence comes from Brassica carinata, assembly GCA_016771965.1. Taxonomy (NCBI): domain Eukaryota; kingdom Viridiplantae; phylum Streptophyta; class Magnoliopsida; order Brassicales; family Brassicaceae; genus Brassica; species Brassica carinata. Next base: position 3,484,326 of record CM028688.1, read on the forward strand.
TATATTATAAAACTATACTTTATCAATGTATAAGAGTTATAAGTGGTTGCCGCCACGTCCACTTCAAATTCTAGAGTAGGACGACGTAAGCAGCTGATTACAGAAGCAACCATTGGGAAAAAGTAGTGATGATTCATGAACTAAACTGATTTTCGTTGCAGCAAAAACAATTCGTCGGTAAGCACTAGACTAAAAGATACGAATCGGAAAAATTAGAAATATTTTAATCTTGGCTGGTTGGGGCCATTGACCTGCTTTTTATCTTTTGATCTATCTGTAAAATTAGCATTTGCAAGATTAAAACATATAAATAAAATTAATTAAGATTTGATTAGTTCAATGCTATATGTTATAATTTTTTTGGGCACTTCCAAACTTTTAATAATGTAAATGAAGATCTGACCTAATAAACCACAATAGCTGCCGGAAAATGAACCTATCTAATGTTTTGAGATGCGGCGGATAAAAAAGTGAAGGAGTCAAATCCGTATTGGAAGGTGGAAAAGAGAGGTGACACCAAAGTGATCAAGTTATATTTCTTTATAATTATCTTGTAAAGGAAAAAGAGCCAACTTTACAAACTTAGAAATCTCTAATAATTTATAATTTGTTTCTTTATTCTAAATTTCTAAAGCATTAAGATAACTTTTTATGAGTTTAGTATGTATATTTAGTTAATTATAGCATATCTAACTTTTTGTAATAAATCTTCCCAACTTTTTTTTATATAAGAGAAAGCAAGATGTCTTTTATGGATTTTATTAAGGTGTAACTGGTTATTCTTATAAGTAAAATTATAAATAAAATGAATGATTATTTGTGGAACAGAAAAAAAGAATAATGTATGAAATGAAATAAAAACTAAAATGATTAATGAATAGAAAATTTCATGCATTCCATTCATGAAAGTTCAAAATCCTACTATATATTAATTGAGAAGTTACTTTATTGACTTTTGCTTACGCATCGATCATATGTGAACTTTTACAAAATTGTTATAATTTGATTGATTGATGATTTTTAATTTTTATTTATTTTTATTAGATCTAAAAAGGCAAGTCTATAACCAATTAATATCATTTACCAAATATTACACATAATACTACAAATAATGATTTATGGTAACTAATTGTTGAAATTATAGAAAGAGTAATAATGTTGATCAATTTTTTATATTTATAAAATATATAAAATAATAAACGACAAACAGTTTATAAAAATTGATATAATGATTTTGTATTCTTATGTAAAGAATTATATTCTTATATAAATTATTATAAGAACCATTGACATCTTATAAAGTTGATATATGTTTTATAAATAAATTTAAAATTATAAAAACATTTATAAAATTATTTTTTTGGCTTCATTATAAAATTATAAATCTTGTCTTATTATATATTTTAAATTATTGTAAGAGTTTGTAAGTCATCTATAAAAGCTTAAATCTCATTCCACTATCCTACTATATATTAATTTAGAAGTTACTTAATAGAATTTTGCTTATGTGTCGTTCATTGATGAAATTTTTTAAATTGTTTTTTATAAATTGACTGGTTGATAATATTCAATTTTTACTTTTATTAGATTTTAAAAGAAAATAAGTCTATAAAAAGTTAATATCACTTGCTAAATAATCTACATAATATTACAAATAATTAATTATCGTAACTAATTGTTATAACTATATAAAGAGTAATAATGTTGATCAATTTTTTATATATTTATAAACTACATAAAATAATAAGCAAAAAGTTTATTATTTTATATTCGTATGTAGAGCCTTAAATATATATAAAGTATTATAATAACTATTAATATCTTATAAAGTTCATACATGCTCTATAACTCATTTATAAAATTATAAATACACTTATAAAATTATTTTTCTGGGCTTATCATATGTTTTAAATTATTATAGAGGTTGTAAGTCATTTATACAAGCTTATAAATTAATTTATAAGATATATTTTGAAATATCATTTTATTTTTTATGAAAAGTCACTTAATTGATTTTTTGTTAGGTGTCATTCATATAGAAAGTTTGAGAAATATTATTATAATTGATTTGTTAATGGATTTTCAATTTTATTTATTTTTATTAGATCTAAAAGGCAAGTCTATAACCAATTAATATCATTTACCAAATATTACACATAATACTACAAATAATGATTTATGGTAACTAATTGTTATAACTATATAAAGAGTAATAATGTTGATCAATTTTTTATATATTTATAAACTACATAAAATAATAAGCAAAAAGTTTATTATTTTATATTCGTATGTAGAGCCTTAAATATATATAAAGTATTATAATAACTATTAATATCTTATAAAGTTCATACATGCTCTATAACTCATTTATAAAATTATAAATACACTTATAAAATTATTTTTGGCTTCATTATAAAATTATAAATAAAATTAATTAAGATTTGATTAGTTCAATGCTATATGTTATAATTTTTTGGGCACTTCCAAACTTTTAATAATGTAAATGAAGATCTGACCTAATAAACCACAATAGCTGCCGGAAAATGAACCTATCTAATGTTTTGAGATGCGGCGGATAAAAAGTGAAGGAGTCAAATCCGTATTGGAAGGTGGAAAAGAGGTGACACCAAAGTGATCAAGTTATATTTCTTTATAATTATCTTGTAAAGGAAAAAGAGCCAACTTTACAAACTTAGAAATCTCTAATAATTTATAATTTGTTTCTTTATTCTAAATTTCTAAAGCATTAAGATAACTTTTTATGAGTTTAGTATGTATATTTAGTTAATTATAGCATATCTAACTTTTTGTAATAAATCTTCCCAACTTTTTTTTATATAAGAGAAAGCAAGATGTCTTTTATGGATTTTATTAAGGTGTAACTGGTTATTCTTATAAGTAAAATTATAAATACACTTATAAAATTATTTTTGGCTTCATTATAAAATTATAAATAAAATGAATGATTATTTGTGGAACAGAAAAAAGAATAATGTATGAAATGAAATAAAAACTAAAATGATTAATGAATAGAAAATTTCATGCATTCCATTCATGAAAGTTCAAAATCCTACTATATATTAATTTAGAAGTTACTTAATAGAATTTTGCTTATGATCGATCATATGTGAACTTTTACAAAATTGTTATAATTTGATTGATTGATGATTTTTAATTTTTATTTATTTTTATTAGATCTAAAAAGGCAAGTCTATAACCAATTAATATCATTTACCAAATATTACACATAATACTACAAATAATGATTTATGGTAACTAATTGTTGAAATTATAGAAAGAGTAATAATGTTGATCAATTTTTATATTTATAAAATATATAAAATAATAAACGACAAACAGTTTATAAAAATTGATATAATGATTTTGTATTCTTATGTAAAGAATTATATTCTTATATAAATTATTATAAGAACCATTGACATCTTATAAAGTTGATATATGTTTTATAAATAAATTTAAAATTATAAAACATTTATAAAATTATTTTTGGCTTCATTATAAAATTATAAATAAAATGAATGATTATTTGTGGAACAGAAAAAAAGAATAATGTATGAAATGAAATAAAAACTAAAATGATTAATGAATAGAAAATTTCATGCATTCCATTCATGAAAGTTCAAAATCCTACTATATATTAATTGAGAAGTTACTTTATTGACTTTTGCTTATGTGTCGTTCATTGATGAAATTTTTAAATTGTTTTTATAAATTGACTGGTTGATAATATTCAATTTTTACTTTTATTAGATTTTAAAAGAGAAAATAAGTCTATAAAAGTTAATATCACTTGCTAAATAATCTACATAATATTACAAATAATTAATTATCGTAACTAATTGTTGAAATTATAGAAAGAGTAATAATGTTGATCAATTTTTTATATATTTATAAACTACATAAAATAATAAGCAAAAAGTTTATTATTTTATATTCGTATGTAGAGCCTTAAATATATATAAAGTATTATAATAACTATTAATATCTTATAAAGTTGATATATGTTTTATAAATAAATTTAAAATTATAAAAACATTTATAAAATTATAAATACACTTATAAAATTATTTTTGGCTTCATTATAAAATTATAAATCTTGTCTTATTATATATTTTAAATTATTGTAAGAGTTTGTAAGTCATCTATAAAAGCTTAAATCTCATTCCACTATCCTACTATATATTAATTTAGAAGTTACTTAATAGAATTTTGCTTATGTGTCGTTCATTGATGAAATTTTTAAATTGTTTTTATAAATTGACTGGTTGATAATATTCAATTTTTACTTTTATTAGATTTTAAAAGAGAAAATAAGTCTATAAAAGTTAATATCACTTGCTAAATAATCTACATAATATTACAAATAATTAATTATCGTAACTAATTGTTGAAATTATAGAAAGAGTAATAATGTTGATCAATTTTTATATTTATAAAATATATAAAATAATAAACGACAAACAGTTTATAAAAATTGATATAATGATTTTGTATTCTTATGTAAAGAATTATATTCTTATATAAATTATTATAAGAACCATTGACATCTTATAAAGTTGATATATGTTTTATAAATAAATTTAAAATTATAAAAACATTTATAAAATTATTTTTGGCTTCATTATAAAATTATAAATCTTGTCTTATTATATATTTTAAATTATTGTAAGAGTTTGTAAGTCATCTATAAAAGCTTAAATCTCATTCCACTATCCTACTATATATTAATTTAGAAGTTACTTAATAGAATTTTGCTTATGTGTCGCTTCATTGATGAAATTTTTAAATTGTTTTTATAAATTGACTGGTTGATAATATTCAATTTTTACTTTTATTAGATTTTAAAAGAGAAAATAAGTCTATAAAAGTTAATATCACTTGCTAAATAATCTACATAATATTACAAATAATTAATTATCGTAACTAATTGTTATAACTATATAAAGAGTAATAATGTTTGATCAATTTTTTTATATATTTATAAACTACATAAAATAATAAGCAAAAAAGTTTATTATTTTATATTCGTATGTAGAGCCTTAAATATATATAAAGTATTATAATAACTATTAATATCTTATAAAGTTCATACATGCTCTATAACTCATTTATAAAAATTATAAATACACTTATAAAATTATTTTTCTGGGCTTATCATATGTTTTAAATTATTATAGAGGTTGTAAGTCATTTATACAAGCTTATAAATTAATTTATAAGATATATTTTGAAATATCATTTTATTTTTTATGAAAAGTCACTTAATTGATTTTTTTGTTAGGTGTCATTCATATAGAAAGTTTGAGAAATATTATTATAATTGATTTGTTAATGGATTTTCAATTTTATTTATTTTATGAGTAAGAAAATTAGTTTTAAAATCAGTTTTAATTAGTATCCAAATGACCTATATAGATTGTACATAATAATTTATGGTAATTGAATATGTGATTTATATAATAAAAAAATAATGATTCATAAAATCATTTTAGCAATCAAGTATTTATAAAATATATAAAATATTTCAAAAATAATTTATAGAATTTATATAGTAGTTCTATATTCCTATGTAATTGGATATGAATACGTAGAAAATGAGTAACATTAGATTGTTTGACTTTTTAAAACCTATTAAAGACATTAAGCTTTAGCTATAAATTATTTTAAATCAAAAGTTTCAATATTATTACCTTCAAAACTTAAGTAATTTTATTAAAACTGAATCATGAATCATTTATATAACTAATTTTAGCATAATTATCAATAAAAAAATCAAAAAATATTTAAAATATTCATATTTATCTTTTTCAAAAAACAATTATTCTTAAAAACTATTTAAAACACACAAATTCAACTTTTGATGATAAAAAGATATTTTAATTTGACAAATTACAATAAATAAATTATTACATAACATTCAAATCCGCGAAATCGCGGGTATCCACCTAGTCATAAATAAAAGAAATATATTTTACAAAATAAAAAATTGTTTCATTTTAGAAAATGGAATATGTGGATTTTTTTAAAAAAATAAAATAACTGGTAACTATTTTTTGAAATTCTATGGGACAACTTATTCCAAAAGATAACATTCTAGTTGCAGCTTTAATATTCGTCGAGTTACAAATCTTCTCTTCAAGATTTCTAAAGACGAAGTGAGTGAGATCAATTAGGGATTTGTAAGGTTGAGTACGAAATTGAGGAATTTGATTTTTGACTTGAACTGGAGATTTCTGAGTTGTAATCAAAATAAATTGCAAATGCTAACCAACATGCAAGACAGGAACAAACATATGCGACCTATAAAACAAATCCCATGCATAGTTTCAATAACTCATTACAATCAGTCACAGAATTATAAGCAAAAACGCTAACGAACCAAAACACCTCGTTTAAAATACTGCACCACGTATATGGTACACATACCGTCTCGGGTGAAGATTCATCACCTACGGTTTTTAAAATGAAACAAACATAAACGCAGAGAAGTTCCACAAACATTACAGAAAGAAAGCATCAAAAATAACAAGTCTTAACCCAAACGTTCTGAAGAGACAAAACATAGTTTTTGCTCATTTTTCATCTTCATCACTAGATAACCCGAGTTCTATTTTCACCTGCTTATCTTCTTTGACTGTTCTGTCTGACGATTCTGAATGTTCTTCTTCTCCTGTTGGTTTCGGACCAGCATCTTTGCTTCCTGATGATTCTTGTTCCACCACCGTGGACGCTTTCTTCTCACTTTCATCAGGCTTAACGTAAATAGATAGAACGCGTTGGAGCTCATCGTTCACGTGCAGAGCCTCAAAAAGGACAGTCTCATCGTCTGTTGTGCTCTCTATGATCATTTGAATCAACGGCTGTGATTGTTTGCATTTCTCCATCAGACTAACTGTTAACTCGTCCTGCAACCATAACATATACAATAAACTCATTACTCATGTAACACACAGAACATGGTTACATGAGTGAGTAAAACAGACGTTACCTCCGTGTGATTTGGCTTCCCATCAGTGTTCAACATGCTAGAAAGCAACTCGAGGCTGTTCCTTGTAATCTCAATCTGTTCCTTCTTATCCTTGATGGATAAGTTTCCAAAGTTATAGTCAAGAAGACCATCATCGTCCCCACGAGCCTGTTCTTGATTAGGAACCGGATAGCTACCAGGTGGAGGAACTGGAACAGGCCGTTGCATAAGAGACCCCAAAGAGCCTTGTCCCTCCATTGCATTCTCCGCGTTTAAACCATTCTCTCCTTCCAAGCTCTAACAAACAAAAGAGAGTTCAATGAAACCGTCTAAGCAAAACCAGATTCAGATGAGGTTTACTACTTTACCATATAAGTCTGCTTGAAAACAGGAAGATAAGCAAGATCTTGTGACTGTCCCCAAGCTCTGATAAGCTGAAAAGCTCTCCTTCTATTCTCTGAATCAGCCTCTCGGTTCTTGACTAACAAAACCATCTCATCAAGAACCCTCTCGGAAGCAACTTCAGAGAAAATCTTGTCACAGTTCATAGCACAAGCCTCGAGAAGCTCGAGGCTCAGCCTCTGGCTCACGGGGCTTTTGCTCCCAGAGATCTTCCTCTTGATGGCTCTAACGATCTCAGTGGCGTTGAACTCGCTGTTGTTGATCTGAGCGCATATCCTCATGTTCATTCCCCAGTTTGGTTCCTCGAGAGTCTCCAGAGTGGCTTCGTCGACCATTTTGGATTCCAAGGTGGGAGCTTGGAGGATGTCTTTGACTTTGTCGCTCACCATCCTGCTCATCTGAGCTCCTCCTGTCTTCAGCTTCTCTCCCCATTCAGCTATCTTCAGTTTGTCCATGCTTCACCTGTACATAAAAAAAATCCAAACTTTATCTAAATTTACACAATCGATCAACCAAATCTTTTAAATTCTTATAAACAGAGATCAGGGAAGAAAGAATCACAGTGAATTGGATTGGATCTATCAAAATGTGCTGATCTTAATCTGAAAACGAAAATATGAAGAAGAGGAAAGAACCTGAGATGTAGTTCCCTTTCAGACGGATCAAATCTTGTCGAGAACTTTTGTGTTGTTCTTCTGGTTATTTAGTTTGAATCTGCAAACCCGTCGTCGGGGTGAAATGTTCAGCGCAGAAGGAGAAGAGAAACCGAGAAAGGTTGTGAACACGTGTCATTTTTGAGAAAAGTCCAATACTTTGAACTAATGTTTGGTTGTGAACACGTGGCATGTTGAGAAAGTCCAAGACTTTGAACTAAATAACTTTGGGGGCTTAATGTGCTCCAATGTTTTAATACAGGGAGACTATCGAAACTAGGGAATAGTTCAGAGGCCAATTTGACAAATCTTTTTTTTTTTTTGGGTTCACAAGATTTTTATGAACCAGCGCACACCCATAAAGACAACGGCGGCGACGAGGCTGAGAAACACCGACGAGGCAAAGGGTCGTTTCCGATAACCAGTAGATATCTTTTTCGAGATCAAATCTGTCTCTCTTTAGATGGCATACATCTCAAATTGGGTTAGATACATGGCTCACAAGCTGGAGTACTCCCTCACTCTCAGCCTCAAGGTTTCTCTACAGTTATTTCTCTTTTTGACTTTCTTTGTGTCTAGCTTCAGTTCCTTGCCTCTTTTGTAATTTATGAGAATTGGTTTTAGGAATGATTAGATTTGGCTAAGGTTTCTGACTTCTTATCCTCCCTTCCCTATCCAATTATGATTTGCTTTTTTTTTTCTACATGCATTCAGACAAACAAAGATTAATATATTCTCTAACTTGGTGATTGTAACTACCCCCTTGTAATTTTTAAAAAGGCACACTTTGATTTGAGCTTTATGCTAAGGAAAGGGTTCAGTAGTTTTGGTTGTGATGAGCTTTGATTCTGATTCTTATATTGATTTAAAAAGAACAACATATCTATTGAAACTGGTTTTGTATATCTATCATGTTTTATCTCCTGTGAATTTGATTGGCAGATGTTCTTTTAGATGATGATCAGATTAAATTTAGTGTCCCTCAAGAAGCTCTCTTGATTGGTTTGGTTTCTGCTCGTCTCTTCTGCATATACTTTTCTGTGATGATTTTTTTTTTTCAATTGTTTGAGATGTTTATAATTGTGCTTATAGAATTCTGTGTTGTTTACGATCTTTGAGTTACCTTAATGTCACAGAATCATACTAAAGAGAAGCTCAATGACCGGGAACTAGTTGGTGTAGTCCTGAAGAATCTACTCTATGGAAGGATAACCTACTTACACTCTGGTAAAGGACAAGAGATGGCCCCAACCATGGGAGCACATGACAACACACTGCTTGTCCGTAAGCTACCAGTTGTTGATACAAGGTATGTATGTCTCTTGGCGTTAGCCCTCTTAGTTCGACTTACATAAACCTTGAAACTTACCAATGGGTGTTTCATCATGTAGTTAAGAGGTTAGTCCTTGTAGTAGCACTGATAGGGATGTCTTGCAGATACTTGAGCACAGGAATGTTGAGTCATATACTCTGGACTGCTTATGTTTCCTTAGGAGTTGTAAACTTAAATTCCCATTAGCCAAAGTCATGTCCTTTTGGATTAGTTTTATTTGTTTTTCTTGCATTTGGGAGGAGTTGTAAGTAGGCGCAAGAGAAAGAGAGGGAATCAAGAATTCAAACTGGAGATTTGTAGTGGATGAACATTGAACAACCATTAGACAAGGCTTATGATTTTGTGAGGAGAGCTAAGTCTCATTTTCGCTGACTTTAACAACTGTCAGTCTACTATGATGAACATTTGTAGACACTATTATAAAATGTGTAGTAGGTAGGTATGTCTACTTACTGTGACAGATATAGTGGAACTTGAACATGATTGACTTAGTTGTCACACACAGCCGTATTAACCACCTTGTAAGTGAAGCCCATCTTGATCTCTTGTTATTTTTTTGGGTGTAGGTATGTCTTCGTTGGAGATGCTGTTGTGTTGAAGGACCCGAATGAAACAGATAAGTATCTGGTGAGAAGACTAGCAGCTTTAGAAGGATCCGAAATGGTATCGAGTGATGAGAAGGAGGAGCCTTTTGTTCTCGAAAAGGATCAGTGCTGGGTCGTAGCTGAAAACAAAGAGATGAAATCTAAGGTACACACACGCCATTGTTTCTTATCCTTGTTATAAGGCTGCATCATAAGAAGAAAAAAAAAACTGATTTGGTTTTGTTGACTTTGTTACCCAATGGTGTTTTAACAGGAAGCATACGATAGTCGAACATTTGGTCCGGTCTCAATGGCAGACATAGTAGGAAGAGCTATATATTGTCTGAGGACAGCCGTTGATCATGGTCCAGTTAGTAACAGGTAAGAAAAGAGAAGAGACCCATCCTCTCCTATCAGCTTCTTTCTGTTATTTTTTTTTAAATCTTACTAAGAACAAAAGATTCTGAAACTGTGCATCTATGTATCAGTGAGTTTGCCATGGAAGAGGATTCTCCACTCTTGGCGGTAGAACTTGACGTGGCTGAAATGGCTAAAGACCACAAGGCTTAGTAGTCATAACAAGGAACCTTGTTGCATTTGTATTCCCTTTGTTTCCGTTGGTTCGAAACTCCAATCTAGATGAAATTGGAGTCAGAGATGAGTGTGGCGAATGTTTGGCCATTTGGTTCTAAGCTTTCATACAGTTACCTGTTGAGAGTGTTGAAGAAAGCTTCATCAGCTTATTCCTCTATAATTAAACAGAAATTAAACCGAACCGAACATGACATTTGTTGAATCTGTTTTTGGTTTGGTTAAATTTTTATTTCTCTGGTCAATAGATTTTGGTTGGTTAACTTTTGTCGGTTCTGTAAAGGTAGGAAACTCTGTTTGGAAAATCTCTAACCGACATCTAACCGAATGCCCAAGCTCTAATTTGTAAAACCGAACTTACAAAGCCCATTTAGAGCCCAAGACGAGGAGCCTTAGAAGACTAGAGGGTCGAAGGAGAAAGAATCTTAATCTCTCTCTACTCCGAAGCTGTTCTTGGCGGCGATGTCGGGAATTTTCCATTTGAACTCTAGTTACGTATCTGGTAACTTCTCTACCCTCTCTGTGTGTCTTTTACATGTCGTTGATAATTGTTAAGTTTTATCTCTATCTGTGTTACCGGAGGATTCGTATTGTCCACCAGTTGTTCGACGAAATGCTTCTGAGTGGATGTTTACATGCTTCTATAGGAATTTTACCTGTAGTGATTGGATGGTGGCAGTGCCTTTATATTATTTCCTTGCTCAGTGTGGTAATTATTGCTTTGGTAACACAGGTTACACATTTTCAGACAGCAAGTACTTCTCTAACTCTGCTGTTTCTAGAAGAACACCTGCTACATTACATTGCTCTTCTTCATGTCTGGAACACAAGCTAAATGGACGTCTGAAATGTGCCGCCGCTGGTAGTAGTTCTTTTGTTTGCCGAGCGAGTTCTGGTGGCTACAGGAGAAACCCTGATTTCTCAAGGCTTAATAAGCATGGAAGAAACAGGCAAGGCGAAGATAGAGACGGTTTTGATGGTGAAAACTCTGATATGCTGTCTTCGAGAAACGGGTCTTTACTCTCTCTGTCTAACTCCCCCAAGTTCCAAGCTACTTCATCCCCTGGGCCAAGAGAGAAAGAGATAGTGGAGCTTTTCAGAAAGGTTCAAGGTCAGCTCCGAGCTCGAGCAGCGGCCAAGAGGGAAGATAAAAAGGTAGAAGAAGAGGAAGAAGCTTCTAAAGGACAGGGAAAAGAAAATGAAACTGTTGACTCCCTTCTTAAGTTGCTGAGGAAGCACTCGGGAGAGCAAAGCAAAAAAGTTAACAGCCATGGAGACAATTCTCTACAAGTAGATCCTGTGGACAGGAGGCAAGATCGCAGCAGCGGAAACATTGTCAAGTCATGGACCAAAGATCATAATGCATCATCTTCCTTTACCAGGCCAACGTCAAGCTTCAGAAGAAAGTCGCCAGTACCAAGATTTGTATCGCCTCCGACTTATTCTAGTGAGGCAACTTTTGATGAGGCATCGAGTTACAGCGTGACTTGGACCCATAAGAAGGATACAGCAGAGTCGCATGATGAACCTGAAGACGAACCTCAGGCTGAGATTGAGCCTGAGTACGAAGAACATGCACCTGAATATGAGTTAGATCCTGCGCCTGTCACAGCTATTCTCCAACCAGAGTCAAAGCTGCAGCTAGACGCATCATCAGTTTACGAAGAGGAGGATGATAATGCTATTTTAGATGCGTTATCAGATGATGATGATGAGTCTCTGGATGATGCTGATGAAGAAGAAGAGGTTGATGAAACTGAAGAAGAACCTGTGAAAGACTTGAGTACGTTGAAGCTGATGGAACTGAGAGGCATAGCAAAATCAAGGGGACTAAAAGGGTTTTCAAAGATGAAGAAAGCCCAACTCATGGAGTTGCTAGATGCTGATTTGACGGTGACGAAGGATAAGGAGACCTAACCAATAATATGAACATTTGCTCTTGTTAGTGACGATCTTAAAATGAGTTATTTTCTCTGTGTTGGTCGTGATGTTTCTTTTGTTTACTCGGTTTGTTTATCATTTTCTTTGGAGATTTTTGAAAGATTACCCTTAACTAATCTTGTTCTCAGATAGTGTTAAGACGATAATAGCTGTGGCTCACATCAAATCAAAGAGTCATTTGAAAGCACTGTATTCTAAACCTTTTCTTCGAGGGGTCAGATACTTAAAAACCTAAATGTAATTCGAGTCGGCTGGCACATTCAAGGTGGGTCCGAACCTAGTGTAATCAATCAAAATGATCACTATTTTCTGGCTGCTTGATCTCCTTTAGTTGTCCCTACTTGACAGTCACGTTTTTACCATTTTATGCTTCTCACTGGTTTTCTGTTTGTTAATAATATGACACATACGGATTTGAATTAATTTTGTTTTGTCAATAATATATATTATGATTCAAATACAGATAGTAGCACAATGATTTCTGCATATATTTCTTTTAGTCAATAATATTCATTATGTTTTATAAAGAATCATTACTGCTTTAATTCAGTTGATGCTTTGATGGTGATATATAATTGTTCTAATGGAGTCATCGCTGGATCATTGATAATGGGTGCTTTTTAGGTTATGTTTTTTTTTTCTATTAATCGTCACGTTGAAAACTCATGCAAAATCATTTTGGCCATTTACATATAACTTTGTAAATCCATTCATATACATATGGCAGCAGGAGCATCACATATTAACACATACATCTACCTAGGTGTACGTCACAGCTTGATAAATCCAAATCTATTGAGGAAATCTATAGCAATTATAAATGGCTCATAAAAAATGTACGTGGACCTCCTCGATAAAGCTATCCTTTTTGTTGGCTATCCAATATGTTTAGTAAAACTACAATAATTTAAAATGTGATGATATAATTCATTCTGCATAGAAAAAGAGAATATGCTTTTAAAAGTATCTCGACTATTAGAACAACAACATAGTGTGTCTTTCATCTAGTCATACACTAAACATGTTTATTATAAATAGTGGAAACATCACCAAAGATTGTAAATTATAACTAGGGCACTTATAACCTAAGAGAAGACAACCCATTAACAAACAGAATTTGAAGAAGCAATTATCACAAGACGGCAAGAGAAAAATACAAATTATAATAATGATATGTTTAGCTTAACATGAACTCTTCATAGTATATTCTATAGTAAGGATATTATAACCTTTCAATATATACCTTATAAGATTAATAACATTTACATTAAAATCGCACAAGAAAGCGGACAAAGATACATGAACAGAGGAAAATGATATAGGAAACATAAAAGATTTTTATTCATGTGGGTCACAAACGAAGATTTTAAGTCTTAACTAGCTTAATAAAACAATTCAAAACTCAGAAAATGTCGGAATTTTCTCCAGTTGTAAGATTACTAGTGAGAAGATTATCAAACCAACTCTCCATGTCATGGTTATATCCCTTAATATTGCTATCTAATGAGCTCTCCCAATCCTCTATCTTTATCTCTTTATTCTCATCTCCTGAAATGTTGTAATCCATCGATACAACTTCTGACCAAAAGCTCTCATCTATCAACGGAAGAACATCTTCTAATGACGTAGCAGAATCTTTGCTGCTGTTATTGGATATTTCGTTATTGTTGCCCGAGGTTGTCACCGCTGAAATGTTGGTACTACTGCTAGATTGTTGTTGCGGAGAGCTGGGCCTCTTTTCATCCATAACTGAGACAAGTTGTTCATCATTGTCGCAAATCGTTTCGCTGGTATTTTGATCTTGATTATGCTGGATTCTTTTCTTTAAATGAGTGTGCCAAACATTTTTTATTTCGTTGTCTGTTCTTCCCGGTAATTTTGCAGCTATAGCAGACCATCTATCATAAAAAAAAAATAATAATAATAAGAAAAGTGTCACATAATTGAATAATAAAATTTACGAGAAGAAAGAGCGAGTAGAACAAAATAAAAGCTACTGAATTGAATTGCCTATGCATGGTTACAAAGATTTGCACATGTCTTACACTGATCACAGTGCCTATTTCGTCTCGTAGTGAAAGTTGTTTATAAGAAAATTAGGAAAGTGAAAATTAAATTATTTAAATGTTTAGGTATGTGGACAAAGGCAATCACGGGTTCGAATCTTCTCAGTCCTTAGCCCCCACACAGTTATAATATTTGGCATATTAACAGAAGTAAAATGCAATCATAAATTGTGTAAGTAATATAGTAAGATTTTTTATAAATTATGTTCAAAAAAAAGAAAGATTTTTTATAAAAAATGTAAGGGCCAAAAATAAAATAAAAGACCTGTTGCCTAAGCTTTGATGCAAATTGATGATAGTTTCTTCTTCTTGAGGAGTGAAGTTGCCACGTTTGATGTCTGGTCTCAAATAATTAATCCAACGAAGCCTGCAACTTTTGCCGCACCGAAGTAGCCCTAATCATTTCACAAACACCATTTAAAGAACTTTACACACACATACATGCAGATATATATATATATATATATATATATATATATATATATATATAACTATAGATGAAGAACACTAGCTCATCGAATCAGAAGTAATAATATGTTTCTCTTTTGTGAAGATATGTTAGCAAATAGATAAATATATGAAAATATTTACCAGCTAGTTGAGGGAGAGCTCTCCAGTTAGGATGGCCGTGAAGACGAATATGACTAATCAAGATTCGATCTTCTTCAGCACTCCATGGCCCTTTCTTCAATCCCATTTTCTCACAGCATGGTCTTCTCCCCATCTTTTTTTTTTTCAATCTTCTTTGAAGAAAAGTATCTTCAAAAGAACCAAAGATTAATAAAAAATGGGATGAAGAAGGTATTGTGTTTATTGTAACCAAAAGAAAAAGAAGGTGTTGTGTTTATGAAAGCAAAGGAGGCCAGATGTTTGAAGCAAGTGTGCGATGGCTAAGTGTGTTGATATATTATATAATGCAATGCAGCCTTAGGAAAATGACAAGGTGGAAAATATATTTCTTTTTTGGTACACAAAGTCCAACGTTTACAACTTCTTTTCCTCTACTTACTTTTCAAAGAATAGTTATGTTTTTTCTTTGTCTAGATAATTTGATAACACACCGAGGAAAGCAGGTCAAATCTTTTCATCTGTTGGTGGTGACTTGTTTAGCAGTGAAGTTGAAATTTCTAGGGGAATATTTGACTACTGATGGTATGAATTACGTAGCGTTCTGATTTACATGTAATCCACATACATCTATATATTTCTTATAGTTCTCCAAAAAAAAAAACAAAAAGTATTTTTATTTTAGAACTCGTTTAACGAAAAGATCTGATCATTATATTGTGAATCACACAACGATATTCAGATCTACCTTTTTCTTTTAACGTTTTATGTATAAAGATATCGCTCTAGTGCGACTGTTCAGTCATATCAAAGAAGGGACCATCAGACCATGTGAAACACGATATAATTATCACGAGAGATAAAGTAAACTAACTAAATTATTGTTAACACATCTCCATCGTCACTGATGCTGTGATGCATCTGCTTCTGCAACGACAATTTCCACTAGTTTACACTCGGTTGTTCTCGTGAATTTTTCAGAAAAAAAAAACACAGTGAAACCTAAATATACAACTGATTTTTTTAATGTTTTGTAACGGTCAAGATGCTCTATTGAGTGAAAACATATTGGCAGTACATCACGTAGCACTAGTGGTGAAACTACAAAAAAAAATCGAGCATTCTTATTACGTGTATCCCATAGAAGCACACCCGGTTAGTCGGATTCTCAGCTGTTGGACTCGGTTCAGGCCCGGTCTTATCTGGCTATGGGTGAAGGAACGTGTTTTGTTCGACGCCATCAGTTAGGCTACTGAGCTGTTGTACTCGGGTTCAGGCCCGGTCTTGTCTGGCTATCGATGAAGGAACGTGTTTTGTTAAACGCCTGACTCCTTATCAAAAGCATCAATTTGGATATTTGATTCATTGATTATTTAGCTAAAAAAAGGCCCAGTATATGATAGGCCACCAGTTTGGGTGGGTCCATGGAAGGGCCCAAAAAAATTAAACCATAATTATTATTACCAAGGCATCAACTAAACCGGACAAAACTGGTTACATAAGTACCCGGTAGTCACTGTAGTTTACGAAAACACCCTTTTCCGCATAGATTTTGTTTATATTCCTTCATTATGTGGGACCCAGCTCTTCTTCTTCAAAAACAATCCGCTACCTATGCCTTGGAAGCAGAAATTGCATGACCCAACAAACAAGGAAATTATTTATGTTATTTTTATTTTATTTATTTTAAAAGCATCATAGTAATTTCATAGACACCTTATATAGATTATATTACTTTGATGTTGTGGAAGAGTAACACATTAAATTTTTTTACAGATGATCCTAAAATATAATTATGGCCATACATCATATCATGCAAACTAGTTTAACAAAGCAAATGATCCAAAAAAAACAAAATCATAAAACTAGACATATTTATAATAATCGCAGTACTCCACACATTACCCCACAAGTACCAGAAAGTATCATGTATAGACGACACTGCCCTTTAAAGAGCGTTTCCGAAACGGCAAAACTTAGAGAATCGTCATGGGACCCACTCGAAGAGAGACACGTCATAGAACTCAGACTGTAACTAACCAGCCTGTCTTGCCCCCCCCCCCCAAGAAAGAGGTATATCACATGACTCAACTGAATGACTAGTACACAGCAAAGCATCAACTGTACAAAGTTGAGTTTCATATATTTTTACCGTATGCGTATACTGTCTTATGTATATAAGTTTATGTATATGTTATAAATCGTGCTATATCAGCGCGCAAAAATGTATCAAGGAGAGAATTATGTTAACTTCTTAACTAAAAAGTTTAAGATAAAATATGTATTGCCAAAGAACTAAAACATGTAACTTAGGTTAGGTCATAAATTTAGTTAGTTAGCAGAAACAAATTGCAACCAAAACAAAAATCTAAATTTTAATTTATATATAATACATAATTGTTTTAAAATAATATAAAGTTTTTTTTTACTAAAAATAATATAAAGTTAGAGTTAGCTTTATGCTAAAAATTTGAACTTAAAACACACACATATATTATCTTTTTCTTTATCTACATTTCAAATCGACCAAAAAATATAACATAGATTTTTCAAACTGAGAAAACTGAATTTTCACAGCCGGAATCACGCATTTTATATTTTAAAAAATGATTATGTATATTAGGGCAAAAAATACATAAGTTAGTTTGAGTTTAACAAACATAGAAGAGTTTGTTTTGAACGTAACATTTTTTGTCCCCCGATCGACCACAAATATATAACATAAAAATTTAATTTAATTTAATTCAAGATATTGTTTGTTTGTCATATCCTACTCTCTTTTTATTGTTTTTTTTTGTTGTAAAAGTACTCTCTTTTTATTGTTACTCAAACATTACAAACGTATAGGCTTTTCTAAAAAAGAAAGAGAGACAGAAACAGAGAGAGTTGTTTAAGTATAAGTCTCTTCTCCGCGTGAATTCCGATGCTTTATTAGTCGGAAAATTTTCTCCGACATTCATCATCGGAGGTAACGTTATATCTTCTCTTTACACTTTCATTACATATAAAATGCTAATAGACAACAAGAATGAAAACTAGCTAAGACAAGTTGATTACTAAGGAGCATGCTTAAAGCAATTTCATATAACATGCTAATAGACAATTCGTTTGCAGATTTTTGTAACCATCTTAGCTCTTAAAACAGTTTAATGGAAGGAGGAAACATGTTTGAAGAAATAGGGTGTTTTGACCCAAATGCTCCGGCAGATATGACGGTGGAGAGCAACTTCTCTCCGGCGGAGCCACCACCACCGGTCCTGGTTGCCGGTAGCACAAGCAACAGCAACTGCAGTCTAGAAGATCTCTCTGAGTTCCACCTCAGCCCACAAGACTGCTCCCTAGCCGCCGCAGCCACAGCTTGTGTTCATCAGCTTCACATCAATGCTACAACTCCTAGTTGTGACCACCAACTCCAGAGTTTAATGCACCAAAACTTTCAAGATCCACCGTATGCGCCACAGTCTAACAATTGGGACAACGGTTACCAAGACTTTGTGAGTTTGGGTCCTAATCATACAACTCCTGACCTACTCAGCCTCTTGCAGCTACCAAGATCCTCACTTCCACCTTTCGCAACACCTAGCCTCCACGACATGATCATGACATCTTCCTCTGCCGCCTCTGCTGCCTTCGACCCGCTCTACCATCTGAATTTCCCTTTGCAGCCTCCTAGTGGGACTCTACTAGGAGTTGAGGATCAAACCGAGTTCAATGGAGTGAACAGTTTGATATACACTGAAGAAAACAACAACAACGAGAATGGTCTTAACCGTAAAGGGAGAGGATCGAGAAAGAGGAAAGTCTTCCCTACAGAACGTGAGAGAAGAGTTCACTTCAAAGACCGGTTTGGTGACTTGAAGAGCTTAATTCCAAACCCTACCAAGGTTACAAGATATACCTAACTTCTTCAACAAGTAATAAATTTTATGAACTAAAACCTTTTAAAATGTTCTTGTTTTTTTTTTTAATCTAAAGAATGATAGAGCATCAATTGTTGGAGAAGCGATAGATCACATCAAAGAGCTGCTAAGGACCATCGAGGAGTTCAAGATGCTATTGGAGAAGAAAAGAATCACAAGGCAAAGGAACAAGAGAGGCAGAATCGAAGTAGGGGAAGATGATGTTGGTGATGCGAACTACAACGCTCAGAGCGAAGTAGTGGAACAGTGTTTGGTCAATAAGAAGAACAATGCCTTGAGATGCTCGTGGCTGAAGAGGAAATCAAAATTCACTGAAGTCGACGTGCGTATCATAGACAATGAAGTTACTATCAAGATCGTGCAAAAGAAGAAAATCAATTGTTTAGTGTTCGTCTCCAAAGTGATTGATCAGCTTCAGCTTGATCTTCATCATGTAGCTGGTGCACAGATCGGAGAGCACCACAGCTTCTTGTTCAATACCAAGGTTTGTCATTAAATTGCATGACCCTTTATTAGACCGAAAAGTATTGTACTAACGAAGTGTGTGACATATGTGAACAGATTTGTGAAGGGTCTAGTGTTTATGCAAGTGCCATAGCAGATAGAGTTATGGAAGTGTTGGAGAAACAATACATGGAAGCTCTTTCGTCTAACAATGGCTATCACTGCTACACTAGTGATTAAAATGTGTTTTCTTCTAGCTAGTAATGACTTTCATTATGAATAATGTCACATTAGTAATGTTTCGTATTATTGCTTTTTATCTATGTGGGCTTGAAGCTAGTGTTTCATTGGAGGATTAATAACATCACAATAGTAATATAACTTACTCATACCTACACTCTATAATAATTCTGAAATACAAACACAAATCTCAAAATCTATTAATCTGTTAGAAATATAATAGAAACTAGTTATGTAGAGAGTGTGATATAATTTCTTATGACCATAGATTGTAGAATATAAAAAATAAAATAAAGATGACTGGAACCTACTTATCTTAGCTTTACATTTAGGGGAACAGCATCATATATTCATACCTGGATATGCAAGCCATGAGGACCATAACATACCCAACTCTCTCTCTCTCTCTCTCTCTATGTTCTGTTTTTGTTGTTGTACAATGTTTCCTAGTCGCCTAGATGATTCAGTCTTATGTTGAAAGTTATGGTAACATAAATAAACATATATTATACAATATATAATAACAAATAATTATGAAATTTATTATAATATATTAGCTAATAAATACACATATAGCTTTAGAAATCATGAGATGAAAGTATACTAAGAAAACACAACTATATTTACAAAAGTCAAGGTATAAGAAAGGTTTTCTTATAGTCTCCTTCTAATAATTGGATGCAGTCTTTTTCATGGTTTGGTGTTTACAAAAGCACCGGTTCATGAGAAAATGCGAACGCTTATAAGGCGAAAAAATCTTTTACTATGGAAGGATCATTGGATATGGACAAGGTGAATTGGATTTGAATATTGTTTTACTATGTGCAAATGGTAATGTGAAAACTTACTTTTGTGTGTTTAAAAAATGTCTATTAACATGTTATTAGGAGGACGAAAACTCTGTTTTAAAACTTACTCATTGCTAGGCCAGTCCCCAGCCAACATGGTGATGGTGGATAGTTCAATACCCGAAGAATAACAAGGCTATTTCCTCTTCAAGGATATTACAGCTGTTCAAAATATGAAACATCGTCTTCAGAGATTTCCTAGTCTTGGATATTCTTCGTGCACATCATTTCTATGTGAAACGAGAACTGAAAATCTCAATGATTCAGTTAATGAGAGAAGCCACTAATGTTTTTGGAAGGTTACGAGGCTTAATGTTAAGAAAGTCTAGTCCTTCTATAAGTTATATTATTGTGCTTATTTCATGAGCTGAGGAACAAGTGCAGCATCAGTACATTTCCTCATTGAGCAGGTGCGATAGTTGGGAGGTTAGAGCGGGAAGAGCGGAGCTCTTTTTGCCAAGAGCCGAGACACAAGATTGATCATCAAGGAGATCAACCAAGCTGAGTTTGAGTTGTTTGAGAACTTTGGTCTAATGTATTTCAAATACAAGAAGGAATCGAATAAAACATTTCTGGTCAAAATCTATGGCTTATATAAGGTATGGAGTAGTTATTAAATTTACTTTCTGGTTGTTTCTCTGTCTGTTCTGGGAAGTTGGAAATATGATAACTAATTAAGCTAGTACTGATATTAGAGCTGCTGGTTTATTTTGTAGCTCAAGTGTCCAACTAAAATACTTGAAGGTCATTGCGGGATGTTAGGATACACAAGAATGAAATGCAGCTCTCAAACAGATGAATCTCTGCACCTGTTTTGCTTTTGCAGGTGATTTTGTGTCAGGGAAAGTTCTTAATAGTGATGGAAAACCTGAATTTCAACCGCAGCATAGCAATGCAATATGACCTCAAAGGATTGGTACATGGCCGCTTAACACCGGACTCGACTCAAGTTCATCTAGATCAGAATTTCGTGAACGATATGAATAGACTAAGACTATATATCAACCCCTACTCAAAACAAGACCTGCGAAAAACTATTAGGAAGGACACAAAATTCCTAAGTGTGAGTTTGATTTATTCCCAGACCTTGTTTTCATTCTTTTAGATTATCTAAATTAATAAATTTTTCATCAATAGAGAATAAATGTGATGGACTATTCATTGTTGGTGGGAGTTGACATGGACAATCATAAATCGTTTGTGGAATAATCGATTACCTAGTACCATACTCGCTGAAGAAGAAGCTGGAGACGGCTGGTAAATCATTGTTTTTGCTTGGCAAAGAGAAGACGCGACCAACCGTGATAAGGCCGAGTGAATACAGAAAGAAATCTGCGGATTTCATGGTTAAGCAATTTTTGGTAATTTCTGAGTTATGATAGTCATAGCTGGGAATTTCTGATATCCATTATATCACATAACATCTCTGAAATTTTTTTACTTGGGGGGAGATTGACCTGAGAGAAAAAGTCAAGGAGCTAGAGCAGCAGCAGCTGCTTAAGGAGCTGGAGTAGTCCGATGGCAAATTATGTAATTTAACTAACGGTGGAAGTGTAGTTTTAATAATGGTCTCTTTTGTGAAAATGTTAAAATAACACTTTTTTAGAAACAAAAAGTTATAAAATTAAGATTACTCTTTCAGGTTGTTTCTCTTTTAAGAAATAATAACTAGATTCTGACCCGCTTTTTCAAAGGGCGAGTATATTTTTGTTTTAATTTTTTTTTTAAATTAGTTTTTTTTTATTTGTGATTTTCTTTGTAATCATATTTGTGTATAATTCTTAATCAATATATATTTTATAAAATAGTAAAATTTAAAAGTTGATCCATCTTACGCTTGGTTTTTTGTGTAATCATATGCCCCGTATGTCCGTTTTTAATCATATTTGACTGTTCTGGATCTTGACCCGCAGGTATGATGTTGGTTTGTAATTTTTTTTGTTGTTTGTAGATGTGTAACATTTTTCTGTAATTTTTCTTATATGCTAAAGAAATTTAATTTATATACAGTTATATAATATAGGGTTATCCTAACGTAGTGGTTACTGTATATTTACAGATAGGGTTATATAACGTATATTAATTATATTAACGCAGGGTTAATTTTTCTTACTTTTTGATATATGTCCTAACATATTGAGTAGTGTTTAAATAAAATTAGATACAGTTATATAAAAAGAATAATAAGTGGTTCTTTAAATAAAAGATAATAAATAATTAAACTAAACCTATGTGAATATGTCATGTTCCTAATTTAATAGAATAGATCATACCAACCGAGATTTAGTAGGAACTGACTCCAACCTGACCCAGTTTCTATAATACACAAATGAGACTTTTCCGGAACATAAACAAATCGATACTTAAAAGTATCGATCCGAATCAGAATAGATATCAGAATATATATACTTAATTTCAACTAAATCAACGTGTAGTAATTGCTAACAGTTATATATATATTACTGAGAATATTCTTTATTCGAATATCCAAAATCACAAAGAAATTAAAATATTGTTAAAGTTATTAGGTATTTAAATCAGTGCATATAACCATTTAGAATATATAGGTATATTCATTAAAACCCATTAAGAAATTGAGTAATATTTGGTCTTTCAAATATATATATATATATATATATATATATATATATATCTATAATATTATTTGAGAAGTCAGTTTCCTATATGTCGCGCTCACGTTAACTCTCATGATGGTTGTTTACATTGATACTCTTAATGAATTAAAAATATTACATTTAAATACTATCATTGAAATTTTTTTATTTAGTTTCCTTTTAAAAAAAAATTCAAATAACATATATAATAAAAAAGGAACATTTATAAAGTTAAAAAAATATAAACGAAAATAAAAACAATATATGTATATATAATATTATTCATTAAAAGGAAAGTTCACAAAATATAAATATTTCAAATTTACAAGTTCACAATTTGTTTAAACTGCTTGTTTTAAGAGATATTAAAGAAAACAATTAACAAGAAATATATTTTGATCAAATAATTGCAAAATATTTTAAAATAAAATAACACTATATACTTTAATGAGGTAGGTATATTATATTTTATCATTATTAAAATTATTTGTTTTTATATTAAATTTGCTTTTAAATTTTATCTTTTTATTTTTGTGGAACTTAATATAACTATAATCAAAATACCAAAGCAAATCTGAATTCTCATTTTTAAGATTATTTAAAATAAATTTCAGTTTATCATTTAATAAATCTAAGACATTAAATTATTTATAGTTTATAAATTTTTTTAATTGTTGTAAATATTGGTATGTGTTCATGAGCTTCCAAAAAAGTAGTATTAGTTATTTATGTATGTAACTTCCCATTGATCATCGATTTATTTATAATACGTTTTTATAAAATGTTTTAAAAAAAAACAACTTATAATTTGATAAGTATTATGAAAAATACATGCACATTTAAACGATAAATAAAGTTAATTTTGATTTTACTTAATAATAATAAAAAGTAACTATAATTCAAATTTAATTTGAAAAAATATATGTAACTCAATATACTCACAACATGAGTGAATCGACTAATCCAACTTATATCTAGAATCGTAGAATTAACTACAATAAAAATATATAATTTTATAATGATAATTTTATTTTATAAATTTAAATTATAGGATGACTCAAAACATATTATCAAATGAAAATAAAATATTAACCAACTGTTACAATTTAGTTCTTTTGTAAATTTATATATATGCATGAGACTGTAGAATACTATCGTTATATTAATTTATGAACTTTGGAATCAGACACTTTAGTTTATTATTTATTTAAGTCTAAGCACAATATTTCTTAAGTTATACCTAATCTTCGTCAAATATATTTGCATATCTAAGACAACAACTAACGTAAATAAAAATAAGAAAAATTAATCATAATTTTAATATATTTAAAATAAAAATATCATAGTTGAATTCAGAAAAATAGATACAATCCAATATACCCAAATGATAACTAAATCGACTATAAAAACAACAAAACTGACTAAATATAATATATCTAAAATCATATATCTAATTAAAGTAATATAATATTATTAATATAATAGTGCATACAAATCATAAATCAATTTAAAATTAAAAGTAAATAAAAATAAATTATTATAATATATTTAATTTATAAATATTTATATCCGTGCATGAGCACGGGAAAATCACCTAGTATATATTAATATATATATATATATATATATATATATATATATATATATATATATATATATAATATTTGCACATATTGATGAATTATATGGAACATGTCATATATGGTCATCATAGTCGAACATGCCATTATATTTTTTACATGCTCAAATATATTAAGTAAACGTGGATTTTAATTAGTTAAAATGGGAATAGTGGATCTTTACAATATAGGAATAAAAGAAAAAGTTATGATTGGTTCCAAAAAAGGAAGAGGTTAAAAGTAAATTGAGTTGAACATGACCAGTTATAACATAACTTTTATAACTGGTCATGTTCCTATTTTAATAGTATCTCTATAATATTATTTGGGAAGTTAGTTTTTTACGTGTCGTATTCACGTTAACTTTCGCAGTGGTTGGTTACATTGATACCCTTAATAAATTGAGCTAATTATTAAAATTGACACTATTAATATTTTCCGTTTTATTAATAAAATTTTGTAACCACATTATTATCAAAAAGGAAACTTTTGTAACCAAATTATTATTAAAAGTTAAATTTAATATAAAAAGATAGTATCTTTGACATTAAAATATACAATAGTTTTCTATATTTGAAATCCCACGTCAGTTACATGTTAACATAATTATTATAATATGATCCACTTTAACAAATAAAGCGAGCTTCCTTTTTAATTTACATATTTCCTCATTCATTCATAGTTTTTTATTTTCTGTATTTTTAATGAAAAAGGTAAATAAGTTATTTAGTGGAGTTATAAAAATTATCTTTTTACTTATTTAATATTTTGATATATTCTGGAATTCAAATCCTATGTTAAAAATAAAATTACATTATTTTTAGTTATTTAATACTAGGTTATAACTATATAATATCCTGCGTTAGTTAGTAACATTATACTTTTTTGACAAGTACACAATTTTCTATGTCAGAAAATCTCTTAATAATTTTATGCAATTTTTCTCTTCACATATAAATTCTGAATCTTTATACTATTTGAATGTCTCCAAATCTATATAAATAAGAAATTGATTCTAAATCTAAACTATCAAACTATCAACAAAAAAGTAAATTATCATACTATCATCTATAGTTCATAAAACAACTTAGATAAAAAATAAAGAAAGATTGGAGTGTCTAGACTAACAAATTTTAATAAAATGCATTATTTTCACTTCAGTTATTTTGTTTTCAGTGTAGTGTTAATTTGTGTTATTATTAGATTTTGTTACTTTATAAACCATTAAATAATTAGGGGCTTTAACTAATTTATTGAAACAAAATTATTTAACCAAAAAATAAAATAGGATTACAATCATAAAACATTAACTAAATTTAATTAACTATACCAAATTTAAACCATATTAAAATTTTAAAAATTAATATAAGTTATTTTTACAAAACTAAAACACCACAACTAAATAACTCAGAAATTAGAACTGTAATTAAAATAACATAAAAATATGCAAAAAATAAAAACTAAAACTAATAAAATATTATATTTTAGTTTTCGTAAATATTCATGTCCGCGCAAGAGCGCGGATAAGTCAACTAGTTGATGGATTATATATGATATATTTATATTAAACATTTACACATATACTATATTTACCTTATAACATTTAATATTGTAACAAAACTATTGATTTAGTATAAATACTAGCTAATAATTACACATACAGTTTTAGAACTCATTAAAATATTAAGAAATTAAAAGCATTAAGGTAGAGTGATTTACATACTGTCGATACACTTCCAACATCCCCATCACATCTCTTCCAGAACTATAATTAAAAAAAAAAAAAACAGAGTTCACTCAAGTTTCATGAAATTGTGGAAGTAGAGATGATCATGATTCATGAACATAATCTCATAAGCTCTTCTAAGTAGTCAGCACCCAAATCCTCAAAAACCACAACCGATGTATTACTTTCTTGATTCGTAACAACACTCTGTTTTCTACTTCTTGATGACAAAGAAGAAGACGAAGAAGAACAAGAGTACGAGGAAGAACAAGTGGACGACAAGGAAGAAGAAGGAGAAGACTTCTTCTTTCCTCTAGGCCGGTTTCTCATGGAGTGCTTTCTCTTCAAAGCTATCACCGGAGACTCTCCATCGTTGAAATTCACGTTCTCCATGTTCCAGAGAGACTCCTTGACAACTTCTACGGGGAAGTTGAGTACGGCGAGGTTGCCTTTCAAAGCGAAAGCAGCCTGATCATAAGCGAGAGCCGCCTCTTCCGCAGTGTCGAACGTACCGAGCCACACTCTTATCCCTTTCCTCGTTGAGTCTCTTATCTCGGCTGCGTATTTCCCCCACGGCCTCTTCCTCACTCCTCTGTATGATCTCTCCTCCTCCTCCTCCTGCTTGGCAGACACGGTGGCATCCTCTTCTTTGATGATTGATGATTCAAATGTGGAGAAGTCATCAAAGTCGTAGGAAGGGCTAAATGATTGATGTAAGAAACTATCTTCCCACAAGAATGATTCTTGTGAGCTCCATGATGTTGTTGAAGAAGAGTCTTGACTCTGGTTTTCAGAAAAGAAGCTAGTTTGAAACTCCATTTTTCAATCTTTTTTTTCTTCTAACGGTTTTCTTTTTTAGATCTCGTTATTAAGTGGTTATAAGTTTGGCAAGTATATAGCATATATATATATGAGTTGTGGAACGTACGTATCACATATCTGAACTAGGAGGGTGTTATATAAATATTAGTGTTAATATATAATTGGTATCATTGGGTCAAATTGATAGCAAGGCTGCCTCTCCAAGTACTATTTGTTTCGAAAACGCAAAATGGGGACATCCAAAAAGATAATATAATAGAAAGAAGCCAAAAAGAAGGTAATACGTAATAAGATCTATCCAATACGATGCACACATTAGCAGGTGCATTGTTCCACGAGGGACAAGACCAAGATTGAGGGAATGACGTACGGCGGCGTCTTCCCGACAAAACACATGAGATCATCATTTGTTGACATGGCAGATATTTGCCACGTAGGAGTTTTGTTACTCGAGAGCATGCATCTCATCGGTCGCTACTCGCTAGTAGAGTTTTTTTTAAAGGTTTCAAATGTTCAAGAAACAAGAGAAATGGTGAACAAACTTCAGGTTTTTAGTGTGAACATTTTGTAGAATTAGTACGAGTATTTACGGTTGCAGTCATATGAGAGTAATCATCATTTTTTGCAAGGTCCATGACCAGTGTTTTGGGGGATTTTATGCTACATCTACTGATATACACATACATTGAAAATTAAATAAATATAAATTGTTCCTAATTCTTAGATTTGTAGCTTTACAGATTCTTACGAGAAGATAATACTAGAGAAGACATTAAAAAAAAAAATTTAAGAGTTTTCGTCCAATCATTCATCATAGAAGTTGGGAGAGCATACAATTTTGTAATGAGGAACATTCGAATTCTTCCAAGATTAATCAGACATTATTGGATGTGTGGTACTCATACAAATTTAGAAAAGCTTAAAGGGGTTTTTTTTTGTGAACTTCTTACGAAGATAATTGTAAGAGGATATACCAAACTTAAAAAGTGGTTATTTATAAAATTAGTTTTAATAAATAAAAATCAGTTGAGTGGGATGAGCCTATAATGGTGGACCATTGAAATATAATTGGCTTATTGCAACTTGAGAATATAATAATAACATGTAGCAACCAGCAATAGAGACGGGTGCATGAACACTCTTCTCTTTTTATTTGTTTTTTTAAATCTCTATAGTTTCACTTTTTGTCTGGGCCTGCTAGCCTACTAGGGTCAAAGGTAAACCAAGTTATTTTGGTCAAAAATCTCTTTTTCCTCACGACCAAGAAAATCAAGACATTCATGCTGTTCAGTGTCCATACTCATTACAACGCTCTAATAAGAGGAAGATGAATTTGTTTGATTGGAACTTTTCTTAAAGTGTTTGATTGGAAAATCATGAAATTCCTGCAAATCTACTGGTTGGTTTTAATCATATCTATAATACTGATTCAACTTGCTAAAGAAATTATGTATGCGTTTAAATACTTGTTGGTTTAACTGATATTTTTAACAAAATGTATGTGTGTTACAAAATGCTTGAATTCAAATAACCAAACCACAACGACCTGAATTAGAACTATATACATGATCTCCGCAATACTATAATTTCGATAAATTTATATACATATGTTCCAGAAATCTGCACCGTCAAATTTTTTTTATATTGTTAATTAAATTTTAAGAAAATTTATAGATTATAGAATAAAAGCATTGTGATTTTAGTTGGAGTTGCAAACTTTCTATTCAAAAAGTATAGTTATCTGAGTATTATATAACGTATTTAATTTCTATCGAATAAAGTCTTTGAATCAAAACTTGACAAACTAGCAAATTTGTTTTAAGAGAAGATGAAGAATCTTATTTTCATGCCTTCACTGTTATACCTCATTCAGAAAGCAAGAAAGTGCATGCATCTTCAATTCCAGCACGTGTCTATTAATTTGGGCATGATTTAGTCGCCAGCCACGCGAAAATTTGAAAGCTTGTTTCTTATTTTTTGTCTACCCCTTATAGATTATAATCAGGTATAAGTGGAAAGTATGCATTATTTAAGAAATAAAATATGAAACATCGCTGTCGCCGGCGGCAATAATTTAGGGATGAATACATACTTTTGACTTATGACCGTGCTTCCAAAAAATCCAGCTATTTTATACATTTATATCTGGTTTAAGATATACACCAAAACTATAAATAATTGTTACAAAACATAGTTTGATTCAAAATTAAGCAAGTAGCAGTATAACAATATTGATTAGGCAAAATTAGGCAAGTAACAAGTAGCAGTATAAATATATTGATTAGGCTTTAATTAGTTTTAGTCAATTAGATAACTTTCAAAGAATCTTACGGTTCATTGTTTCAGTGCGAAACCAGTCAAGAAATTAAAACATGATGTGGTGGCGCTTTTCAGAACAAACTTCTATTGATAACAACTCTTGTGTTAATTTTTTTTTTTAAGAAAACGTAAACAGCCAACTATCTTAAAAGATGACGCTATACGCTATACGCTATACGCCATAGCATAGCATGATCTTTTAAGCGAAGATAGAAAAAACTGACATATATTTTCCTCAAGCTTTCCTAATTAATCACAAAAGGTTTGGTTTAGATAATTTAAATTAGGAATGTAATAATTTCAAATCATAAATTTAACAAGTTAGTATTAAATCTTCACTTATTAAAATAAATGATGGGCCTTTGACCAAAAAATGAATAACAGGCCCAAATAAGAAAGCAACTAACACGCTGATGGACATCTTAATGGTCTTTTTTTGCAACCCAAAGGCTCATAAAACCGATGAAGTTAAACCTTCTGTTTCCATCAGAGTGTCTTCGCTACTCTCTTTTTAATAATCTCAAGATATATTTAGCTACAACCTTAAGAGCATGGGTAACGGGGTCCCCTAAGGGAGTGGGGACCTAGAAAATCGTGAGGGCCGGAGGAGAGAGAGGAAAAAAATCCCGTAGATAAGGGACAAATGGGATGATCCCTTGAGCTGTTCGCGGGTCCCGCGCACACGTGGCGACCCGCGATTGGCTCGATTTTAATTTTTTTTTTTTTAATAAAAAATCAGAAAAAACAAAAAAAAAAAAATAAGAAGAGGGGACGTCCCACCGTGTCCCACCGTTACCACTGCCCTTAGATTCTTACATGAATGCTTTGACCAACGTGTCCTGCCTCCGGGTGCAGTCTCACATTCTTCTTCTCCTTCGAGGTCGCTCATCTCCACGTTTCGAGAGCATTCCTATCTCACAGGTACTCAAGCAATGGTCGTCGTCCCCCAAGCTTCTGGAGTCTGCTTTAGCTCTCATGATGAAGACCAGCCAAAACCAAGACTGTTACATGTTGAACCAGTTCATCACCGCCTGCACCTCCTTCAACCGCCTCGACCTCGCGGTTTCCTCGATAGCCCACACACAGGAGCCTAATGTCTTCGTCTACAACGCGTTGATTCAAGGCTTCGTTACTTGTTGTTCTCACCCGAGTCGTTCTCTAGAACTCTACGTTCGTATGCTCAGAGACTCTGTTTCTCCATCGAGCTACACCTACACTTCGCTCGTAAAGGCCTGTGCTTTCGATCATGTGTTTGGGGGATGTGTTCATGCGCACATCTGGAAACTTGGGTTCTGTCTCCATGTCCAAATTCAGACGACTCTTATCGGGTTTTACTCGGGACTAGGTAGAGTTAGAGAAGCTAGGAAAGTGTTCGACGAAATGCCTGAGAGAGATGATTTTGCTTGGACCGCGATGGTTTCTGCTTACCGTCAGGTATTAGATATGGAATCCGCGAGCTCTTTAGCTAACCAGATGCAGGAGAAGAATGTCGGTACGTGGAACTGTTTGATCGATGGGTATATGAGATCAGGCGATGTGGAAGTAGCGGAGTCGTTGTTTGATGAGATGCCTGTGAAGGACATCGTCTCATGGACGGCTATGATCAAAGGTTACTCGCGTAACAAGAGGTACAGAGAAGCAATCTCAGTGTTCTACAAAATGACCGAGGAAGGGATTATAATACCTGATGAAGTGACTATGTCAACTGTTATCTCAGCTTGTGCGCATCTCGGCGTGTTGGATATAGGTAAGGAGGTTCATATGTACACGGTGCTGAACGGGTTTGTTCTCGATGTATACATTGGTTCTGCACTGGTAGATATGTATTCCAAATGCGGTAGCTTAGATCGAGCACTTGTGGTGTTCTTCAATTTGCCAGTAAAGAATCTCTTCTGTTGGAATTCGATCATTGAAGGGCTCGCGGCTCATGGTTATGCGCACAAAGCAATGAAAATGGTTGGCAAGATGGAGATGGAGTCGGTCAAACCTAACTCAGTGACTTTTGTGAGTGTTCTAACTGCATGTACTCACGCAGGCCTTGTAGAGGAAGGCAGGAAGATATACCGCAGCATGAGTGATGAATACTCCATTGTCCCTAATATTGAACACTACGGATGCATGGTTGCTTTATTCAGCAAAGCTGGGTTGATTCAAGAGGCTCTGGGATTGATTGAGAGTATGGAATTTGAAGCGAATGCGGTTATTTGGGGGGCGTTGCTTGATGGGTGCAGACTTCACAGGAACTTGGAGATAGCTGAGATAGCGTTTAACAAGCTGATCGTTTTGGAGCCACGGAATAGCGGGTACTATTCTCTTTTGATTAGCATGTATGCAGGTGAAAACAGGTGGGGAGATGTTGCAGAGGTTAGAGGAAAGATGAGAGAGTTGGGTATAGAAAAGATATGTCCTGGGGCAAGTTGGATTCAGTTAGACAAACGAGTCCATCTATTTGCTGCAGCTGATAAATCTCACTCTGCTTCAGATGAGGTTTACATGTTACTTGATGAGATGTATGGACAGATGGGATTAGCCGGATACGTGCAGGAAACTGAGAATGTATATTAAGAGTTACTAAAAAACCTACTCATTTGGAGCCTATCATCAGATTCTCATCTGTGAGATTTTTGAGTTACAAAACTTTTGCTGAGAGAACGAGATCCAAAATATCAATACAATGTGATAAAGAAAAGAGATAAAAAAGACTAATCAAATGAGAAAATCAACCTCAAGCAAGCTTTCTCCTCCTCGCGCCACCGTGATCCGTTTCATCCCTCTCCTCTCTTACCTCTAGTTCTTGCACTGTTGAAAGGATATGAACAGATGGGATTAGATAAACGAGTCCATCTGTTTGCTGCAGCTGATAGATCTCACTCTGCTTCAGATGAGATTTACTTGTTACTTGATGAAATATATGAACAGATGCGATTAGCTGGAGAGGTGCATGATACTAAAAGCTACTCATCTGGAGCCTATCACCAGATGCTCAACAGAGAGGTTTTTGAGTAACTGTCTTAGAGTAACATCCATCATATTCGTCAAACTATGCTGCAGGATCAATAGCTGAATGTTTCTAGCCGACTTCAATAGCCGATAGTCCCATGGGTTTACTATATCCTTCCATACCCATTTTCCGTCTCACACTATTCACCATCTCCCACATCCCAGCATCAGCATATATGTTAGAAAGCAAGACGTAGACGCTTGATTCATCATGTTCCATGGATAAGAGCTTCTCTGCTATTTCTTCTGCTAAGTCGACATTTTTATGGATTCTACAAGCATTCAGAAGAGCTCCCCAAGCACTGGCCATCGGTTTCACAGGCATGCTATCAATAAAAGACTTAGCTTCCTCAACTTCACCAGTTCTACCTAGCAAATCTACCATACACGCGTAATGTTCTTCCTCTGGTGCAATCCCGTAGTCTCTTGTCATAGACACAAACTGCTTCCGTCCTTCTTCGATGTTTCCCGAGTGGCTACAGGCCGACAAAAGCGAGACAAATGTCACAGAGTTTGGAGTTACGTTCTGCGACTTCATTTTACTAAAACAATCCAGCGCTTCCTCGAACATACCATTTATCCCAAAAGCATTGATCATAGAGCTCCAAGATATCACATTTCTCTCCGGCATCATGTCGAAAACCTTCCTAGCCATTTGAATGTTCCCGCATCTAGCGTACATGTCGATGAAA
Source organism: Brassica carinata (assembly GCA_016771965.1). Classification (NCBI taxonomy): domain Eukaryota; kingdom Viridiplantae; phylum Streptophyta; class Magnoliopsida; order Brassicales; family Brassicaceae; genus Brassica; species Brassica carinata. Next base: position 3,517,696 of record CM028688.1, read on the forward strand.
GATGTAAAATTTACAGCATCCATTTCAATCTCGTTCCTCATCATGTAGCCGTGAACACTTCTCCCGTGCCTCTGAGACCCCGAGCTCGAGCAAGAAACAAGAAGAGCCGCTAAAGTACATTGATTTGGAAGAACAGATTCTCCCATCATCTGCCTGAACAGATCAAATGCTTCATTATCTCTCCCGCATTTAGCAAATCCAGAGATCAGCGTTGTCCACATGACCACATTCTTATCAACACTCGTTTCAAACACCTCTCTGGCGTTGTCCAACAACCTGCATTTCACATACATATCTACAACAGAGGCTTGTAAATAACCACTCTGTTCTATAAAACTCCTTCTGATGGATAAACCGTGCACTGACTTCCCTTCTCTACCAGCAAAGACATTCCCACAAGCCTTCACCAAACATATCAACGTAAACGCATCGATCCCTAAACCCGCCTCTCTCATGAGATAAAACAAACGAAACACTTCAGAGTCTCTCGAGTATCTCAAATACCCTTTCATCAGAACACCCCAAAGAACCGAACTTCTCAGAGTAATTTCGTCGAACACCTTCTGCGCATCTTCCACACCACCAAACCGTGCATACATCTCAACCAAAGACGGAGCCACATAAGCGTCCTTATCCAACCCGTTCTTCATCGCCAAGCCGTGAATCAGAACGCCATTCTCTAAAAGACCTAACCCCACGCAAGCTTTGATCGCGAACACCAGATTGAAACTGTCGACGCCGCCGCCATCACAGCTCCTCCTCATGCGATTGTAAAGACGTAAGGTTTCTCCGTGGTTCTTGGATTTGGAGTGACCGGAGAGGATCGTGTTCCACGAGTAACGGTTCCGATTCCGGGGAGGGATTCGATCGAAGGAGGCGGCGGCGAAGTCGAGACGATTCGATTGGATGTAAGAGTTAGTGAGACTGGATCCGAGAACAACTTCTTCTTCCAGTCCATGGACTATAACCTTGGCGTGGACCTGTTGAGTATGGTGCAGCGCTTTGATTTGGGTAAGGATGGTTAAAAGAGCGTTGGTTCTGTTCACCGGAAGCATCGGTGGTGAAATGCGCCGCTGCGAAAAAAAAAAAGTCAAAAAGTCAACTCCCTTAATCACAAGTTTACAACAAATCAAGCAAACTGTAACACGTGCTCTTGTAATAAAATTGTAACAACTCACTAAAAAATAATTGAATCACGTGCTTATTCTTTTTGTTTTTTTTTTTAAATAATTGTCGCCATGTTTATGAGTTTTGAATTTCCGTGAAGTTTTTTCAGGATTGGGCTAAATGATTTTTTGTAGACCGAGTTGACAAACTGATTCATGTCCACACTACTGTCTATGTTATTTAATACGTGCGTCCGCACCTACCAAGTACCAACGCATGTCTTCGTTTATTTGGTCGTGACTTTGAGAGTTAAAGACTGAATCAAACTTTTGTGACATGAATTTTTCTCTATGAATATTATTCGCTTTATGAGACATTCAAGTTCTTTTGCTTAGTGGTTTCGGTTTTAAGCTGATATCATGTCGTCTTGACCTCCAAAACCGAATGTGAATCGTCGTCATGTAGCGTTTCAACATTGACGAACACATAAACAGTAGTTGAATTCATAAATATGTTTTTTAAACAGATTAATTTGACCACAATTCATATTTAACCGGTTGATATCGTTAATCAACCGACATTTAGCAGACTCTGCGCGCAAGTCAATCTCCAAAACCAAACAATAATCAAAGATCAATAAGTACAGAAAAATAAACAATAGTTGAATTCATAAACATGTTTTTAAACAGATTAATTTGATCACAATTCATGACAAAAAAAAAATTGACCACAGTTCTTATTTAACCGGTTGATAACTAGTTAAGAGCACAATTATCGCAGTTTCTTTAGGTAGGTTTTAGTGATAATGGACCATTTAATTAAATCAGAAAGAAATTAATTGGGTGTAACCGATCCTTTATCTGTAACTTTCTGAACCGTTTGCAAAGGAGTTTCTGAAGGTACGTGTCAGCTTGGGAGCAAAAGTCTAATTAATTTTGAGATTTTTTATTTTTCTTCCTCTCATATCTTTCTTTGTTTCTTTCTTCGTGTGTTCCGCCTCTCTCGTGATCTCCATCGACGCCGCCGCTGGTGACAGAGAGTCCATCGTAAAGTCTCTTTGAAACCAAAATTTCAAAATATAATAGAGAGAGAGACCTCTCTGTGTGTATAGAAGTGAGGAAATCAAAATTTCAAACGCTACGGGATTCTCCTCACTCCTTCAGCGGTGAAATCGCCGTCTAGGGTTTTCATCTCCGGCGGTTACTCTTCTTCCTCCGCCGCCCCCATGGATTCAGATTCCTCTAGGTCGCGGATTGACCAGGTCCGTTTCTCTTCTTTCCTTTGATTAGTCCTTTCTCTCCACGAACTGGAGACGCATGTCCATCTTCTCCTTCTCTTCTTCTTTGTATCTAAGCTTGCTGCAACATCTGAAAGTTTTCACAAGACTTTGAAACTTTCGAGAACTTGTGTTTTGAATCTGAGCTATATCGATGCTAAGGCGTGAACTTTTGTTGAGTATTCGATTCATTGAGAAGACCCATTACTTGAATCGATACCACATTTTGGCTAAATCTCGTAATTTGAAGTTTTTTGTTTTGTTTTTTAATAAAGTTAAACACTTTGTTACGGATTCTCCATGAATTAAGTTAAAACGATTGATTCTGGATGCTTTTGTGAACACTGAATTTAGTTATGATGAATGAGAAGTGGGGTTTTTGTGATATTGAAGCTAAAGTGTGTTTCTACTAACTTTTTTCTTGGTTTATGCAGTGAAGTGCGCTCTGTTGTTGGCCCACCTCCACATCAAAATGCAAACGAACGGAAGCGTCAAAGCAGTTCATCACTACTTGCTCAAGATATGCAAATTTCTCACAAGATGCGTTGTGATTCCGAAAATAAACCATCACTGGATGAACTTGCACATCCCCTCGGTGGTAAGCCTGAATCAATCAGTGATAAGAGAGATAAATCTGTTTCAGACCCTATGCAGAAGGTAAAATGAAATAAACAGTTTTGGTTACTTATCTTACTGCTAAACTGCTTCATGTTCAATTGTTTGACTCCTATGTTCTAATATATTCACAGATTCCAAGGAATCAATCTTCTGAAATATCAATGGGCTTGAGGAAGTGTACTAAGGCACCAGAATCATCGACTCATCTCACTGAATGCCACACTCCTGGAGATAAAGGAAGGTCTCCTGGAGATAAAGGAAAGTCTCCTGGAGACAAAGGCACTTTGGACAGTTACTTGAAAGCATCACTGGATGACAAGAACACTACCAACAGTATGTTGCAGGCAAGGCAGCAAGCGTTTACAAAAAAGCTGGATTTGGAGCGCCTCCCTAAACCTGTGAGCGCTGGAACTTCTAAAGGAGTTGAAGGATGTGTGAAACAGAGCGGATCACACAGCAGACGGTTTGCTTAACACATCAAGTTCTTCGAGCATCAACTACTACTTCAGAGTCTCGGTGAGGTAATCACATCAAACTTTACTCTTCTTCAAGTCTTGCTTTTTCTTTATTGCTTTGTCTGGATAGTACTCGATAGAGCTTGGTTAATAAATACTGGTTAGAGTTAGGTTATCGTTAGTGAAAACGTGTGTGATGAATGCTTGCATTAGGTAATAAATATGTTAGGTTCATGTCAAGTCATCTATTAAACCCTTTCTCTTCTCTTCTATTAAATCCCTTTCTCTTTCTCATCTTCTCCGAAGGATCATCACAAGTCCCTGTTTTTCTTCTCTTTCTCTCTTCATTTCAGTTTCAAAACATGGATCCAACGAATCCGTTTCTAAGTAACTCCAATTTAGTTGACTTTTTTACAAGGCAGCAGGGTAGTGTCCATCATCAACCCTTTCGTAATGAGTGTTTTTCACAGGGTGGGGAGATCGGATCATCACATGTCCCTGACACTGCAAGCATCAATGAAGACACACCATCAGCGCGCGGCACAAGGAAGAAATGGACTGTCACCGAGGATGTTGTCCTTATTAGCGCATGGTTGAATACCAGCAAGGACCCTATTGTAAGCAACGAGCAAAAAGTAGATGCTTTTGGAAGCGTATAGCTGCTTACTTTGCAGCTAGTCCAAAGGTTCAAGGCGGTGAAAAGCGAGAGTCAATCCAGTGTAAGCAAAGGTGGCATAAACTAAATGATTCTGTTTCCAAGTTTTGTGGATCCTATGAGGCTGCAACAAGACAGAAGACAAGTGGAATGAATGATGGTGATGTACTTAAACTGGCACACGAGATCTTCCAGAATGATCACAAGATGAAATTTAATTTTCAACATGCGTGGGAGGACCTGAGGTACGACCAGAAATGGTGTGCAGTAGCTAGTAGTAAGATTGATGGGAGCTGTAAGAAGAGAAAGTGTGACGATGGTGCTCAGTCCTCAAACTCTTACGCAACTACCAATGATGGTGAGGAATGTCCTCCTGGTGTTAAGGCATCAAAACAAGGAAGTGCTAAGAGAATCAATGAAGACATCTGTGAGGTTCAGAGCTTGATAGCAGTTAAGGAGAAAGTGTCCAAGATGGGGCTGCTTCAGACTCTCATTGCCAAAACAGGGCCACTATCTGAATCTGAAGAAGCTTTAAAGAAGATCCTTATAACAGAAATGTTGGGTAAGCCTATCACTTTTTATTTGGCAAGTTCTGTTTCTGTTTTATGTTGTTTCTGTTTCGATGTGTGTTTCTTGTAATTCTCATTGTTATTCTTGCTCTGTTTCAGGCGGCTCAGTGTAGTTCTCATTGTTGTTGGGTGAGCACATCTCTCACTCTTTTATGTCTTGTTCATAGTATGTCTTGTTCATATTATGTTCTCGCATGTATTGTATTTTTTGTCTTGTGGTCATCACAGAGTGGAGCATTGGAAGTGGTCTTGTCTTTGTTGTTTTGTTGCAGCGGTGGTCTTCTGTCACGGACGTGGAAAAACAGAGTGGAGCATTTTTTGTCTTCTGTCACGGACGTGGAAAAGCAGAAGTGGTCTTGTCTTTGTTGTTTTGTTGTGTCACGGAAGTAGCGTCTTTGTTGTTTTGTTGTGTCACGGAAGTAGGTCTTTGTTGTTTTGTTGTGTCACGGAAGTAGGTCTTTGTTGTTTTCTTGTGTCACAAGACTGTTGTCGTGTTTGTTGTTTATGTGTCTCATTGTCTTTAAAATGAGACCCGAGTCTTTGTGGCTTTTTCATAATGTAATGAAAGTATTTTCTTGTCTTTGTTTCATATTCATCTCCCAAATCTCCCAAATATTCATCTCAATCTCTCTATGCAACTTTAAAACTTTAACAAGAAGCGTGTTAATACTAACAAGAGAATAAAGGTAAGTCCAAATAATCTTAATATTTTGTATTTCATATTTTATGCAACTTTAAAACTTATGAAACATAAACCATTCGACAAAAAGAAAAAAACTTAATAAACATAGCATTTTGAGTTGTTATCAAACGTGGCTTTTTTATTTTACAAAATCATGAATTGGTTTGACATCAAACAAAAGCTCATGTATTAGAAACGCAATTTATTTTAATTTTTTCATTTTGTTAGTAACTTACGGTTACTTCTCCCTATTTAATAATTAGCATGTGTTGATTGATATTATTCTAATACTACAAGATTGTATTTTTGGTGCAGGTTCCACGTTTGGTCCGTAATCATGGCATCTTCTTCTCATTATAATGCTGATGATTTTGATCAATTTTTTGATCAATATGTTGAAAAACGTTTTGATCAAGCGGTCGAGAATCTTGTCGTTGCTTATGGTGGTCAAGAAGAGGAGAGGTCGGAAAGGAAGAAACGTGTTTATATCGAAAGAAACCGTGAAGCAGGCCATATAAGTTTATGGAATGATTATTTCAGTGAAACTCCAACGTATTCTGAAAATATATTCCGACGACGTTTTAGAATGAGCAGGCGATTGTTCATGCACATTGTTGATCGACTCTCCAACGAAGATCAATTCTTTCGCCAAAAGAAAGATGGACTTGGAAGGCTTGGTCTCTCTACACTCCAAAAGTGTACCGCAGCTATTCATGTCTTGGCATATGGTACTGCGGCTGATGCGGTCGACGAATACCTCCGACTCGGTGAAACTACAACTCGAGCATGCGTGGAAAAGTTTGTGGAAGGAATAATAAATTTATTCGGCGATGAATACCTAAGAAGACCGACGTCAGCAGATCTTGAACGGATACTTTATGTTGGTGAGTATCGTGGATTTCCCGGAATGATAGGAAGCATTGATTGTATGCATTGGAAGTGGAAGAATTGTCCCACCGCTTGGAAAGGTCAATATTCACGTGGTTCGGAAAAACCCACAATCGTTTTAGAGGCGGTTGCTTCGTATGATCTATGGATATGGCATGCGTTTTTTGGACTTCCAGGTACCTTAAATGATATCAATGTTCTTGAACGCTCACCTGTTTTTGATGATATAATACAAGGTCAAGCTCCGCCACTCACTTTCTATGTCAATGGAAGAGAGTATGATATGGCTTATTATCTCACCGACGGTATTTATCCGAAATGGGCGAGTTTTATCCAATCGATTCGATTACCACAAGGGCCGAAAGCGATTTTTTTTGCTCAACGTCAAGAAGCTGTCCGAAAAGATGTGGAGCGTGCTTTTGGAGTCTTGCAAGCTCGCTTTGCCATTGTTAAAAATCCAGTACTTTTTTGGGATAAGCTCAAAATTGGGAAGATTATGCGAGCATGTATCATACTCCATAATATGATTGTACAAGACGAACGAGATGGATACGCTCAATTAAATCTTCCAGAGTTCCAACAAGGAGAAGACACCGGAAGTTCACATGTCGATACAAATCATACTCGACCCGAGCCTCCAAATCTCGCCAATATGATGGCCGTTCGAACTTCCATGCGTGATAAAAAAAAGACATCAACAACTCAAAGCTGATTTGGTTGAACATTTATGGCGTAAATTTAGATCTGATGAAGACAACAACTGAACTCGGATATTTCTTTCAAAATTTTCTCAGTTTGTTTTATTAATCCTTGTTTTTATGTTTTAATTTTAAATCCTATGTTGAAAATGTTATCTTTAATATGTTTAATTTAATAAATAAATTTTATCTAAAATAATTTTTTTTTTAAGAACCCTGAGTTAAGAAACTACCATTGGAGGCACAAAATCTAACAATTTCTTAATTAGATTTCTTATGTCCACTAAGTACACTTATATACTTAAATAATCATAAAGAAACTCTAATAAGTTTCTATGGATAATTGTGCTCTAATCAACCAACATTTAGTAGACTCTGCGCAAGTAAATCTCCAAAACCAAAAAATAATCAAAGATCAATAAGTACAAACAATCTAATTTCAAGTAATTTTTCTTCTAAACTGGACCGGAATCTGCTTAATTAAACTATAACCGGTATAGTAATTTTGCTTATCATTTTTTTGAATGCGTACTTGTGATATACATTGCGGTCCAAGGCAAAAACCGTGTCATGTCTTAACTTGTTTGATCAATTCCTATTGTTTAAGTTCAAATGTTGAAAACCAAGTCTTTCCTAGTAAAAGTCAAGCCACGACAATATCTAAGTAGGACCAAAAGCCTCCAAAGTCACACAAAGCTACCAGTTTAACAATCAACCAACACCATTCTCGACAACCTTATATATAGGTCATTATCGAACTAAATATGATACAAAACAAACAGGGAGTAAAAGCCATAGAACAGCTTTTACGTGCCAAGACAAAAAAAGAAGACGAAGAAACTCTTACTTCAAATATACAAAGAAACAAGAGAAATGATGATGAAACAACAAATGATACTTGGAGTGATTCTGCTTGGATTCTTGGTGGTTTTCTTGGGCACCACACAAGTCGAAGCGGCTAGGCCGTTGCGAACCAGCGGTGAGATTCAATACTTGTTCCAGTTCCTGCAAAGAGGTACGGTGCCGCCGTCAGATCGAAACGGATGTACCCACATTCCCCGACAGGGAGGTTCGTGCCGCGGGCCGTCACGTTAGTCTGATTATACATCCTGGTTATTTCATTTTTTTCTAATTTAAGGTCATTATAATGTAATAAACACAACAATATAGTTTTGTGTATTGGTTCTATATTTAAAGCAATTAGCAACTTCAAAAGCAAATGTATGTATTCATTAACTTCAAAAAAGCTACAAAAGCTAGTTGATGAGATTAGTTATTCTTTATTTGTTTTGAACTTTAAACATGTATAAGTATAACCATTTTGGTTTATAATAATATTATCTTTTATTTTAACGCATATGTCTGATCATCATCATAAAATGTATGCCCCGGTAATGTCGACCATCATAGCGGTATATACAATTGTAAATGTTCCAAAATATATATATTTGACGTACGAGGATAGCTGTTAGCTCAGTTGTTTATTTTGACTAGGCTTTCATTTCTAAATTTAAAGATAAACTCTCGACCCTTTCGTAAAAAAAAAAAAAACTCTCGACCCTAACATTGTTACTGTTCTTATTTTGAATCACAACGTATATTTTAATATCACTCTTTTCGTTGCGATTTTTATCATTGTTAATCAAACAATTAACGTAGAAAGAGAGTAAACACTTAAACCATATTAGACTAGAAAATGGTTGGATACGTAAATTTTGTTGTATGGCAGTTTAGTTTGCATGGGGTTTTTATTAATCATACTTATGAGTCATGGCTTGACTTTTGTGTTTTTTTTTCTCACCATCTTATTCTTATGTAGATGATTTTTGACTTTGACTACACCAGCTACAGAAAAAAAGGAAGAAATATTCTACATTTGATTAAAAATGAACTTATGAATTTGATCAAAACGAGTTACTATGACCCGGTTTGCATTAGACAACGGCCCTTTCCTCGAAATAAATATACTCCCTCCGTCCCAATTTAAATGATGTTTTAGGTTTTTGCACAAATACTAAGAAAATACAAATTTTTATATATTAGTATTAAATTAAACTAATTCAACCAATAAAAAAAAGATGTAGTATTTTGTAGTTGGTCAAAATTTTCAAACAACAATAAATTGTATCTAGGATAAAGAGAACATCACTTAAAATGGGACAAAAGAAAAACCTTAAAAACCCACTTAAAGTGGGCTAGAGGGAGTAATAGCACGTGGCCCGAATTAATACACTCAAAGCAAATCATTCTTAATTTTAAGAAAAATTTATTCTGGGAAACACATTTCAAGTTTGCAATTACACTAAAAGACACATTAGTCATTTAGAACACTTTCACATGTCAAATTGTCCAATAAGCCCTCTAACTAATGTGGGAATGGTTTTGGTTACATTCATTAACCAGAGAAAACCGTCTAGTAAGCGAATGGAAATTCAATCCATTTTTTTTTGAAACTAACCAATCGAACTCCCTTTTTGTCCTTTTTAAAACTATAGATCCACCAATCCAAAACTGTCTCTCCCAAGTTCGATGAACCCTAATCCCTTTCTCTCTTCATCTATGTCTATCGAACTCTTAACCAAGAAATTAGAAACATAAATTTTTTAAAATCCTTGTTCTCCTGACTCCTCTCTTACTATCAGCCTCTCTAAATCCATAAATCTAGTGACCCACCGCAATTTTCACGGACATCAACAATCTCGTTCTGCCACTTTGTTTCAAGACAATATCCGACATGGAAGATTAGATTCCCATTCCAAAAGCAACTACTTAAGTCTAGTTTGTCTCCTCGGTCTAAATCCTAATTCTTTACATCTTGTTTAAAATTTTGCATAGAACACAGAAGCCCACCGTCTTTCCAAGAGGACTTTTGCAACTGTGGTCTTGTGGATGGGCATTTGGTGGATGGGAGATAAGTGAATGGGATTTGCTTGGATTGGAGACTGGTGGACGAGATTTTTTTGGATAGTGACCAGCAAGCAAAACATCACAGAGCCCAATGATTGTTCCAAACTCTTTCAGTAAGAATCTGCACCTATGACAAATATATACATACCACATTTGGACTAGAAAGTATCTATAAACTGTCTAGTTAAAAGGCCATGGATAAGCTTCCCAAAGCATGAACCTTTGATTATCTCGAAGCTAGGTGTATCTGGAAACACATGAGGGATGGAGGTATTTTTAGCTTTGACTAGATGTCAAAGTCATTGTTGGAGAGTTTGTTTGTTGCAAACAACACATGAGTTTTGATGTGTAGAAGATGGATGGATATGAGTTTCGTGGACAATAGATCGGTGGATAGACATGAGATACGTGGGCAACAGTTGTGACAATAAGATACGTGGATAGACATGAGGTACGTGGACAATATATGTGTAGAAGATAGATGGACATGAGATCCGTGGACAACTGATCTGTGGACACCATGAGAGACATTTTGCCGTGACAATAAGAAAACAACACATGAGTGGAGCAAGTCTCTATATACTGTTGTCCATAATTTTCATGTCCACGTCACTATTCACACTATCATTGTCTACGTCTCTCTTGTCCACACACACACATTCGTAAATAATTTAAGTTCGTTGAAAAAAAGCTATTACTTATCTTTTAAAAATTCAAAGCTTGATGAGTCACTATCGAACAATTGAAGTTTTGTACTATCATTTTGTCAGCCATTGGATATGGATTATTAACATCTCATCTAAGAGCTTAAAATAGACCTGTTAATCGATAAACCTACTTCCTCAAACAAATAAATAATTTTTAGCCAAACACCCACCCATACTTGTTTCTCTACCATAGACAAAAGTAAGATTATTATCGTCCACAACAGTGACATCCGTACACAAAAAGTGTGTCAAATTTGGAATGTGTTTTTATAGGTAAACAAAAGACAGAATGTGTCTTTATGTGTAACTTTTACTTATAACGTGTACATGGCCTCTCAAGATATTCTTGAGGCTTGGCGCTTTACTTGGGATTCATGACATTTGCACTTTGGAAACTTGATCAACCACATGACTCGATCGTTTCGCCTTACACCTCCAGAACCGGAAGATGGGAACGAAAAAAATACAATCCATCGGTGACTAAATTACAGATCCCGTTTATGTTCTTTTTGTTTTTGGGATGCAATTAATACTTTTCTTTTTTTTTTAACGAAAAAAAGTCATCATCGAAAAATAGTTTCCAAAGATATAGAGTCTTCATTTTTTGATTCGCAGTTAGCCTCCTTCAAATTCAACTGAGAGAAATATCAAAGGCATGAGTCTAGAGGATGCTGAAGATTTGGTTCTCCACATCATATTATCCAAACTCGGTCCTGAGAACACAGCGAGAGTTGCTTGTGTCAGCAAACGCCTTCATGTTTCCGCCTCCGAGGAATCTCTCTGGTCCATCTTCTGTTCCCTTGACCTCAACATCTCTACTCCTCTCCATCCCCATGGAGATTCTGCTCCCTCCTTCAAGGTCAAACTTTATTTTTAATATTCTTTTCACATTTTCTTGGGTTTGATTTTTCCGTAGTTCTGATCTCTGAGCCTGCCTTTTAAGTATATATAGCTGTGGTTCTGTTCAATTTAAAGGTTGTGCGTTCTTTATTATTGTTTCAGACGGCATATCAGTCATGGAGGGAGTCGTTTAGAGTGTATCCTTGGAGTCTCGTTAAACGCGTTAAACGTTGTTGGGACAATCTCAAACAATGGTTGAGCTCAAACTTCCCTGAAGCAGAGGCTACACTAATAAAAGGTGTCACGGAGGACGATCTTGAGGAATTGGAGACTGCTCTCAACGTCGAACTTCTTCTGCCAACAAGACTTCTCTACCGTTTCGTCGATGGCCAAGAACTTTATTCCACCTCATCCAGTGGTATTGTTGATGGGGGGTCTCTAGGGCTTATTGGTGGCTATTCTGCTTATTGGCATAAAGTTAACGTCTACTTGCTACCTCTTAAGGAAGTGGTAAGGGAGACAATTGATATCATCGCCGACGATCATAATACTACTATCTTCAACAACATTGTCGTTGTGGCTGTATCATCATCAGCCCTCAGTTCGAAGATGATGTTTTTCCTTGATTGCACAAACGGACAGCTTTATACTGAAAACACAAGTTCTCACCAAATGCTTCCTTGTGTTCCCGAGTCTTTGGTTTGTATCAACGGCGATCATCAACAGGACGCCATGCTGCTTTGGTTAGAAGAAAATGGCAGGAGGTTACAAACTGGTGCTATTAAAATCGGTGAACAGAATAACGTCAAAAGTATCAGTTTGTTCCCTGAGATTCCTCCCTTGTGTTATGTCTCTGTAACTAATGGTGTGAAGGTAAGCAAAAATAACATTCTATTTGTTATGAACGTGAAGAAAACGTATGTCAATATTATACGTACCGAACTTTGACATACTTATGTGAATGTAAATTATGTGGAGCCCATCGTTACTATGCATGCACAGTAATTTTTGCTTTTTACTCTCTATATAAACGAACGATTTCGTTCGATTGTAATACACCATTCTCTTCTTCCTCTATAACATATTCTCTCTCGTTTATTCTCTTATATCAGTATTGTCTCTCTGCTGCGGGTATAAAATTTCGCTCCTATTTAAATTTCTTGATACTATAAAATTATAAGTTATTTTATAACACGTTATCAGCACGATCACTCTGCGATTCGGTAAAATTTATATGTATCATATATATCCTATTATAATGGCCGGTATACCGCCTATATTACTTATTATTTCATAATACTTGCTTTCAATTATTATTAATGCGGTGATATATGCCTAAGTTAATAAACCTTGATTATTAAATACACTATAATTATTTGGCTTGGCTGTGCCGCCGCAAATTTAACTAATGTTAAAACGGAAATTAATCTGTTGCTATAATTTGATTAATATTTTCTTTTTTATTATATTATGGTTATTATATAACTGTTTGGTCACCTATTCAAAATATTATGAAATTTACGAAATTTGGTTGACTGGTAATTATAATATTTTCAGACTGATTTTCGATTCAACGATTTAATTTCGACAGTCACAAATAAAATTTTCAAAATTTTTACCTTTTTACAACGGCTATGAACAGTAATTTTCATCTATAAATACACTCATATTTCACTCATTTTTTCATCCAAAACATTTCATCTTCTCTCAAATATTTTAAAAATAATATTCTCCCGATTTCTACTCTTAAGAAGATGATTCGCATGTTTTTGATTTTATGTGCAATTTTAATTTTTACTTCTATGTATGGTATTTTATTTGGAGAATTTACTCCGACCGAGTTTACTTTAAACATTGGTTTAGTTCTCTATGCGCTTTTTCTCTTTGTAATTACGTGTATAGTTAATGTTAATGGTTCATTTTAAAGTTCTAATAAAATTTAATATTTTGTGTTTTAGAAATTCAAATGGCAAGAATGGAGCATCTTCAGTTTCCGGCTCTCAAAATAACTGGCGAAAACTATGTCGGATGGGTCACAAACATGAAACCATACCTGGTGATGAAAAAGTTAACCGAAACAATTGTAATCGGTAACAAATCGCCGCCTGAGCATAAGGCTGAAGCGATAATTTTCCTGAAGAAACACCTCGTTGAGAATGTTACGCATGACTATGCGAGCATTGAAGACCCAGCTGAACTATGGCAAGCCTTAAAAGAAAGGTTCGATAACCAGAAGGAAGTCAATCTCCCTCATGCTCTAGAAGAGTGGAAAAACCTGAGGTTTCAGGATTTTCAAAAGGTTGAGGAATACAATTCTGCTGTCTTAAGGATAGCTTTACTCCTGAAGTATTGTGGTAACCCTGTCTCTGAAGCCGAAATGATGAATAAGACATACAACACTTTCCACAAACAGCTTCACTTCCTACCCGAAATTTTATAGGAAAATGGAGTACACGAGATTTTCTGAATTGATGGTTGCGCTCATGTTGGCTGAAAAGAACAATGAGCTCTTGATCAAAAACCACCATTCCCGACCTACGGGAGCCAAGGCATTTCCTGAAATGAATGCTACGGCAATAGAAAACTCAGAAAGGAGAATCCAAACCAATCGGGGTCGTGGTCGCCGTTTCAACAACAAACGTGGAAAAACTTACAATCCCAAATGGAAGGGATCTAACAAATGGGTTAGATCCGAACAAGTTTATAAGGGTAAAGAAACTCAAGAGGATACCACCGAGAAGCGTGAGACAGTATGTTACAAATGTGGCTGTAAAGGACATTGGTCCCGTACCTGTCGTACTCCTCCACATCTATGTAAGTTATATCAAGAGTCCACGAAAGGCAAAGCTAAAGAAGTAAACCTCACAGAAAACTTTGAAGGGACATCGTATCTCGAAAGCTCTGATTTCGCAAATGAGCTGGACTAGGTTACTCCTGAAGAGAACTGAAATGCTTATAATAAGACTACTGAACTTCAGTATTGTCATGTATAATTATTCTATTTCCTGTTTTAAACGAATAATGATGTTTCTAACATCACCTTAATGTATAATTATTGTGTGTGTTTTCTTATATGATTATTATATGAATGAATTATGTTTTCTTTTTACTGATGTTTATGACTATTACAGAAATGGATAACAATGCTAATGGAAAAAAATCCAAGAAACGATTACGAGAAATATGTATACCAGATAGTGGAACAACGCACACTATTCGAGACAAAGAAATATTTCTCGATTTAAAACCAGAAAAATCATTATCAATACAATATCAGGTCCCGAGGCGTGATTGAAGGAGCTGGTAAAGCTAACTTTACATTGCCAAATGGAGCGAAATTATCCATAAATAATGCTCTATATTCTCCAAATTCTAAACGAATTTATTGAGCTTCAAAGATATCTATCTTCATGGATATGATACTCGATCTGGCGAGGATGGAAAGAAGTACATATATGTAACTTCTGACAAATATGGCAAAAGGCATATATTGGAAAAGTTTCCCGAACTTCCTTCGGGATTGCATCATACCTACATCGATGTAATCGAATCCAATCTTGTAGTAAAAGAAAATCCAGAAGATTTCACATTATGGCATGATCGCCTCGGCCACCCCGGCACCTCAATGATGCGTAGAATCATAGAGAGCTCACATGGTCATTCATTGAAAATCCAGGAGATTTCTCAAGGGAATAAAATGACATGTGTTGCATGTTCTCTTGGAAAGTTGATCGTAAGGCCATCGCCAACCAAAATCGATACAGAATCACCAAAGTTCCTTGAAAGAATTCAAGGCGATATATGTGGACCAATACATCCACCTTGTGGACCCTTCCACTATTTTATGGTATTAATTGACGCATCCAGTAGATGGTCCCATGTTTGTCTATTATCATCTCGAAATGTGGCATTTGCGAGATTCTTAACTCGAATAATCAAGCTGCGAACACGGTTCCACGATTACACTATTAAAAGAGTGAGGTTAGACAACGCTGGTGAATTCACATCCCAAGCATTCAATGATTATTGTATGGTAACGGAGATTGAAGTCGAACATTCTGTGGCTCATGTTCATACTCAAAATGGTTTGGCCGAGTCTTTGATTAAGCGTCTGCAATTGATTGCAAGACCATTGATCATGAGATCAAAACTTCCAACCTCATATAGGGACATGCAATTTTGCATGCGAAGCACTTATTCGGATCAGACCAAGTGCATACCATAAGTATTCCCCACTACAATTGGCGTTTGGTCGAGAACCAAACATTTCTCATTTTAGAATCTTTGGTTGTGCGGTATATGTGCCTTTACCACCACCACAACGTACAAAGATGGGACCACAAAGAAGATTGGGAATATATGTTGGTTGTGATTCTCCGTCAATTATACGATACCTAGAATCAGCGGTGGCGTCTTTCTGACGCGGTTTGCCGATGTCATTTTGATGAGAAAGTATTCCCGTTCTAGGGAGAAAACAAAAATGTAGGAAATGATATCAAATGGAGTGTACCTTCGTTGTTATATCTTGATCCTCCTACCAAAGAGTCAGCACTAGAAGTTCGACGAATTATGCATTTACAAAGTATAGCTAATCAGCTACCTGATGCTTTTGCTGATACCAAGACGATAACTAAATCTCATATACCAGCTGCAAATGCTCCTGCTTGTATCAAAATATCAAATGAGCAAGGAAAAACAGATGATATACGTGAGTCTAAAACACGCAGGCGTGGTAGACCTCTGGTTCTAAGAATAAAAATCCTAGAAAACAAAAGGATGTCGAGATAAATGACACACCCAAAATAGCAGAAAATATTTTGGAAGAAACAAATAATGAGGATACTGACAAAGTTGAGAATCATGAGTAAGAAAATAATCATGAAATTTCTATCAACTACATCCATAATAAGAAGATATGGAAAAGAAATGAAAAGGATGATGTTGATGACGTTTTCTCATATATTGTGTCTAGTGAGATAAATGAGGAACTCGAAGATCCAGAACCAAAATCTGTTTATGAATGTCAAAATAGATATGATTGGGAAAGGTGGAAAGATGCAATACAAACTGAACTTAACTCGCTTAATAAACGAGAAGTGTTCGGATCAATTGTACTCACACCCGCAGATGTGAGACCAGTTGGATACAAATGGGTTTTCGTTCGAAAAAGAAATGAGAAAAATGAGGTTACGAGATACAAAGCTCGTCTTGTGGCCCAAGGTTTTTCTCCAAGACCTGGAATTGATTATGAGGAAATATACTCTCCTGTTATGGATGCAATCACATTTAGATTCCTGATGAGTCTAGCAGCTGATAAAAATCTCGAGATGCGTCTCATGGATGTCGTTACGGCCTATCTGTATGGATCATTAGATACTGATATCTACATGAAAGTTCCTGATGGATTTAAAATGCCATAAGCATTAAGTTCCAAGCCTAAAGAGCTATGCAATAAAATTGCAAAGATCATTATATGGGTTGAAGCAATCTGGACGTATGTGGTATAATCTTCTCAGTGAGCATTTAACAAAAGAAGGATATGTGAATGATCCTATATGCCCATGTGTTTTCATCAAGAAGACAACATCCGGATTTGTGATAATCGCGGTATATGTTGATGATCTTAATATTATTGGAACTCAAAAGAAAATACAAAGGGCATCAGACTATCTGAAAGGAGAATGGTCGTTAGGTCACTTAATATTGAAAGTGATCCATTTCGACCATCTGAGAAAAATGAAGAGATACTTGGTCCGGAAGTACCATATCTAAGTCTGTCGGGCGTTGATGTACCTTGCAAATTGTACGACCAGATATATCATTATTTGTTAATCTTTTGGCAAGATTCAGCTCATCTCCCACACGGAGACATTGGAGTGGGATTAAGCATATATTTCGTTACCTTCAAGGGACCATTGATTTGGGTTTGTTTTACCCTAAAGATTCAAAAGGTCAAATGGTTGGTTTTGCAGATGCAGGATATCTTTCAGATCCACACAAAGCCCGATCACAAACAGGATACGTTTTCACGATTGGAGGCACTGCTATATCTTGGCGTTCTCAGAAACAAACGCTCGTAGCTACTTCTTCAAATCATGCTGAGATTATAGCTCTCCACGAAGCAAGTAGAGAATGTGTATCGCTAAGATTGATAAGCCGACACATCTGTTCAAGCAGTGGAATTGACGAAAATATGGAGCCAACTATTCTATACGAAGATAACGCAGCATGTGTTGCTCAAACAAATGAAGGATATATAAAAAGCGATAGAACGAAACATATACACCCAAAGTTCTTCTCATACACTCAAGAGCTCGAGAAGAAGAAAGATATTGAAGTGAGATATGTTCGATCATGCGACAACGCAGCCGACCTCTTCACAAAATCACTCCCTACCTTGGTGTTCAGAAAACATGTTCATAAAATTGGAATGCGTCATCAGAATGATCTATGACTGCTCATTTGAGGGGGAGCTTACGTGGTTGTACTCTTTTTACCTTACTATGGTTTTTCCCATTGGGTTTTCCTGGAAAGGTTTTTAACGAGGCAACAAAGACGTTAAGCAAGAAACGATAGTGACACTGGTCTCCAAGGGGAAGTGTTATGAACGTGAAGAAAACGTATGTCAATATTATACACACCGAACTTTGACATACTTATGTGAATGTAAATTATGTGGAGTCCACCGTTACTATGCACGCACAGTAATTTTTGCTTTTTACTCTCTATATAAACGAACGATTTCGTTTGATTGTAATACACCATTCTCTTCTTCCTCTATAACATATTCTCTCTCGTTTATTCTCTTATATCAGTATTGTCTCTCTGCTGCGGGTATAAAATTTTGCTCCTATTTAAATTTCTTGATACTATAAAATTATAAGTTATTTTATAACACTATTTAATTATTTAGTATTGATATATTTCATGGTTGTAGATTGTAAAAAATATAAATAAATAAATAAATATATGCAGGTCTGAAGTATCTAATCATCTGGATAAGCCACCGGAATACTTGTATGCATGTTCCATCCGGATGTCTCTCATGCCCACCTTTAACAGGAGACACCATAGCTCTTGGCAGATTTATTCGAGACATTGGGTTGTCCGAGCTGATGATGCGGTAGTAGGTGATGTTGATGGAGAATCTGTGTTAATCAAGGTATAGTTTTGCTTCATCCACTCTCTTGTTCTAATATATGTTCAATGGATCATAATAGCAATTCTTTCTAATGTGGTTTGTTGTATTTTTTAGAACCCACTCTTAAAAGCCGAGGAAGAAGAGTTTGTCTACAGAGGTATTTCCAAATTTCCAACAACTAATTTATCCCTTGATGGATCTTTCACCTTTGTGCCTGGAAGGTATATATGCTTCATGTACGATGATATGTTTGATTTATAAGAATGCAGACCGCTTATGCTATTTACCTTGTAGTTAAGACTAAACCTTGAAAATTTGGAGTAGAATCTTTTACCATTGCTTCTTTCATTTTATGTAGTCTGAAAGATCCGAAAGGGAATCAATTTGAAGTCAACGTCGCAGAGTTTCCTGTGAAGTTACCAGACTACATCTTCTAAAACTCATCTGCCTCAATGTTTGTTACTCAGCTTTTATTTTTCATAACACCGTGCAAAGTACTTTATTTAGTTAATTTAAGTGCTTGAATCGACCAGTTTACAAGTTCATGAGAACATATTATTCTTTAAGAGAGTATGTAGTGAGTTAAATAAAGAGGCTGAAAATGAAATAGAAAGAATTAGAGCTGAGATTAAAAGGCCAACTTGCGTTTCTGAGCTTCTGAAGGCAATTTGACATCGGTGGCTAAACCAAGAGCCTGGAAGAATCTAATAAGGTACCAAGTTATGTCTAACTGATACCATTCCAGTCCATGTCTAGCCGAGGCCTCAAAGGCATGGTGGTTGTTGTGCCAGCTTTCTCCCATCGTCACTGGTGCTAGCCACCTACACCATTTCCACAAACACTCAAAATAAGTTTTTTTTTTTTTTTTTTTTGAAAAAGGACTCAAATAAGTTTCTAGTTATTATGCACAATGATTTTTTTTTTAATGCGCAATGATGTTCATATCTCTTTGATAAAATACCAAATGTTACGAGATGTGTCCTTGGTGTTCCAAGCTCTCGAGCCCAAAATATGACATGCTGAGTTTATGAGCCACGTCCCGTGGTAACCGATTGCTCCTCCAACACCCTATCACAATAAAATGATTTTTTTTAACGAAATCAGTTTTTTTTTTAAACTTGAAAACCTAAAAAAGAAGTAAGATATTAGATTTTTTACCACGCCGCAAGTTAGGTAAGGTAGACCACCCCATAAATAGACGAGGGTCCAAAACGTCATGATGTGGAGACCAATTGTTTTTTGTAGAAACCTATAGAACCATTGCTGTTTCAAGTCCATCACGTTGTTACGTAGAACTCTAGACTCTTGGTCTTGTGACCCAGAGAAGACCTTGCTTCGGCGAAGTTGCATCCGTTCACCCATATGTCCAAGCCTCATATGCCACAGGCTTAGTCATATATTCCTCTCGAGATCTCAATGTAACATTTGCTGAACCTGTAGCGGTAGTACCCTTCAGCAAATATAAGTACCGTTCATGAAACCCTTCGAATCACATTAGAACCCTTGCGGACATTGAAACTTCATCACCACCGAATATTTGAACCCTACGTCCGAAGACTCATAGATATCAAATTCTTCGTCATTGATGGAACATGCCTAACCTCGTTCAATGTGCGAGAATCTACCATCATGTGTCACGAGCTTGATTGAGCCGATCCAGCAATCTTGCAGACAAAATCATTTGCCATCTTAATCTTGCCGTCAAGTACCTCGTGTGCCGAAAACCACTCTCCTCGGTGTCATATGGTAGGATGCTCACATCAGAACCCACACATCGAGAAGAGTGTGTGTGTCCGTGCACAACAGGCGATGTCACTATCGGACTTGGCTTCATCCTCGGCTCTGCAGCAGATCAGTTGTTGCTCCTTGTTCTTGGGACAGTTTGACTTTCAATGTCCCTTCTCTTTGCAATAGTTGCAAATATCATTTGGCTTAGGACCTCTTGGAAGCGATTTTCTGTCTTTCGACTTCCTTTTGTTCTCATGTCCCTTCACACCAGCGACAAACAATCCCGAAGCGGTTATGCGTCCACGAGCTGGATGCCTTATGGCATAATTCGGCTGTGAAGTGCCTACCTAACTTCTTCCAGTCTCACTGTATCTTTGCCAACAATGAGCGATTGCATGAAGTTCTTGAAGAGTTCGGCAAAGATACCAACAGAGCAGCGTCTTCATCCTCCACCTTAACATTGTTGTTACGCAGCTCGGTAATATCGAATTTAACTTATCAAGATGGTGTGGCTTCACCGTCTTGCATAGGCAAGGCAAAGAGGCGTTGCTTCGAAGTAGCTTGTTCGTTAGAGATTTTGTCATGTACAAGCTCTCCAACTTCGCCACAAACTAGCGGCGATTTTCTCATCCAACACTTCGATGATGATCTCGTGCGCTGACACAACAAAATTGTTGAGAGCGCTTCTTTCAGAGTCTCCAAATCAGCTGCTTGATTTCTTCTCGACAATGGTCCCCGGATGCCTTGTTGCTTCAACAACACCTGCATCTTAATCGCCAAAGACTGAAGCTATTTCTCCCATCAAACTTGTCGATCTTGGCTCTTATTCCAGACATCTTCTCACTAGATCACATCCAAGCTCGATACGGTTTGTTGTAACAATTGTGAAAAGCGAGATCACGGAAGCGGATGAATAAAAGCGATGTAACAACGATACATAGATTCGTGGTTCACCAACTTGGCTTCGTCCACGAGCGAAGATCTTATTATTGGGCGATATTGAGTTTACTGAGTGCAAGTTCAGGGTTACCGAATACAAGATATATATAGTAACATCTGCATCTAAAACCGAGATTAAATGGACTCATTGGCTTAAGCCCGCGATCAGATGTAACATCCATAATAACTTGATGCAGCTCTTGATGCAACCGAGTCGGTATGATGTGCGTGATGTAACATCTATCGTCCTAGATAATATCAGATTCAAGGCATATCAACAAATACTCAAGCGATTGGTTGGCTAATTTAATTATTTTCTAATAGGAGCATTCGTTAATGTTTTGCGTGGCTATCGGTTGATTGGTTAGTCCGAGAACTAGGAATTACACACAATAGGCACACGTACAAACCTGGACAACTGTTAACTATTTTAATGAATAGTTTTACGAATGCTTTTACGTCATAACAATACACGTATTTTGATGCCTCTTAACGTTTAAGGTTTAAGAATTTGGAAAATATTTCATACGCGTGATACTGCCCTCGTTTAAATATTTCTACCAAGAATAATACTCCTTCCTTTCAGTTCTATAATATAAGATATTTTGAAAAAATTAATGTTTCAAAATATATATTTCTAGTTAATCATAAAACAAGATTGATTTGATTTGTAAGAGATTTTAAACGTTGGATAGTTACCTTTTCTCTGAGGTAAGTGGTGTCGAATATCCACAAGACATGACTGAACCAG
Source organism: Brassica carinata (assembly GCA_016771965.1). Classification (NCBI taxonomy): domain Eukaryota; kingdom Viridiplantae; phylum Streptophyta; class Magnoliopsida; order Brassicales; family Brassicaceae; genus Brassica; species Brassica carinata. The sequence continues at coordinate 3,539,657 of CM028688.1, forward strand.
AATCCTTCGATAGGGCTATGTGGGTCACGGTCAGAATCTGTGAACTGATGATGAAACCTATGTGTGCTCACCCAATCTATTGGATGACCCTGCCCAAATAAAATAACATTTCAAATATGACTAAGGACACACAGATTGGCTGTGTTTTGTTTTTCTTGAACCTTACCTGAAGCGCGAAAAGCGCAGAATAGGCGAAAGGATATTCAAGCCATTTAGGTAGCTTAAAGCTCTTGTGAGTCAAGTTTCTATGGTACGAGAAGGTAATGCTGAGGTTAGTCACGGCTGCGAGAATAAAACCAAACAGGAGAGCTTCCCATTTGTAGTTAAAAAGAGCGAAGATACACAACAAATGCACGGCCACAACACTTGAAGCTCTCATTATATCAACGCTTGTCCATTCTCTATAAAAATACGCTCTTTTTTCCTTCCGCATTGCTTTTCGGCTAGAGCTAGAACCATCCTCCTTGGTGTCACCCATCGAAGACTTATGGGTTTGTGTATTTGAGATTTGATGAGTTATATGGTCGAGCAAAGGATTGATTATATATACGGCTGAATGTTGTGGATACTAAGAATCGTAACGGTGGGTTTGAGTAACCATCATTACTTATCAACGAAATAATAAACGTGTACATTTCACCTCGTATTTGCCTAGTCTCCAAAAGTGGATTTGATTTAGGAAAAGAACAAAGCTATTTTTGGTTGGCTAGTTTACTTAGTTTCTAATATTCAGTAATATTTTGTGGTAGCGATCCCGATTGATTGGCTAGTCCGAGAATTAAGAGTTAAGCATAATAACGCACACGTACAAACCTGGACAACTGTTAACTATTTTAATGAATAGTTTTACGAATGCTTTTACGTCATAACAATACACGTATTTTGATGCCTCTTAACGTTTAAGGTTTAAGAATTTGGAAAATATTTCATACGCGTGATACTGCCCTCGTTTAAATATTTCTACCAAGAATAATACTCCTTCCTTTCAGTTCTATAATATAAGATATTTTGAAAAAAATTAATGTTTCAAAATATATATTTCGATAGTAATACTTTAATTTTATTACAAATCAGTTGATCAATAATATTTTATTGCATTATTGATAATTGGTTAACTTATTTAAAATTTATATGATTTACGATATCAATATTAAAAAAGCTAAATTAAAAATATTATATTATGAAACGTAAGAAGCATTTGTGATAAACAATACGTAGTTGATCTAACCAATTTTTTTTGTTCCATGAAAAATTTCATCTGTATATATGTGATATTATCTAAACTAAAAATATTAACATACACATTTAAAGGTCATCCTAGTCGCCCGCTTCTGTTCAATCCGCTTCTTTTATTTTCCTGGTTACTCAAGTTTAATTTTGTTGCATGCTCTCTATAAAAACCAGAGAGCCAAAGCAAATTTTATTAATATATATCACTATGAATAAACAAAAAATAATTTTGTAAACGTAAGCATGCATACCAAAATTTATATTAGTACTTTTTACTAATGTGCGTGAATGAAATGTAAATGACAGAAATAATAGAAAACGTGATTGGCTTCATTACGCATATTAATTAGAAGTTCACGAAAACGAACGTAATTAAGCAAATTGGTTCCAACACACAACACAACAGCGGATAACACAATATTACAAATGTTACGCTTAACAAAACCTTGAAACGTACGTAGACATTTAAATGATACTTAATAAAGACGATACGTCGAATATCCTCATTCAACGAACCAATGCCATACGACGTCGTTGACTCTCTGAAGGCAGCTTCACGTCTGTAGCCAAACCGATAATTTCGAGAAAGCGGACGATGTACCAAGAAATGTCGATTTGCCACCACTCTAGGCCTTGTCTCGCCGACGACTCAAAGGCATGGTGATTGTTGTGCCAGCTCTCCCCAAATGAGAATACCGATAGCCACCTAGAACCAACATTTTCAGCCACTTGGTTAGCTTCTTCGGAATTATCTATCATTATTGCTAACTAATTGATGCGGTTTAAAAATCATGTAGTATAATAATATGATTCTGAGACAAGAAACATATATATATATATATACCCCTCACATGCCAATATTAATCCATGTATGATGTATATTTGTTCATTTCAAAAACATGGTAAGCTATCTGGTTGAATATATATATATATATATATATATATAATATGATTAACCATTGTTGTAATGTGATAAATTTCTAAATTATAAATTGCAAAGAAAAATAAATACATATTTAAAAAAAAAAATATGTATCAAACAGTAAGAACATTATCATTTAGTTCACAAGTTATTTTGAACAAGCTCTAGTAGTAAAGTGGACCACATAAAAAGCAAGGCAATTAAAAGATATATATATGTCAGGTTTATGGATGGTGAACTTAAATGCATTATGAGTTGGTCCAGCTGAGTTTCCATTTCAGACGAATTTTTATTTTTATTCTTTTTCTTTTTCTTTGTCAATAGACCAATCCGATGAGGCGATGACAATGATGTTGTTTTTCCAGTTTAGTCAAGTCAAATAGTTTGAAATTGAGTGTTTTTCGTGGAGAATGTGCTTATGTTTAATGTCCTAATCGAACTTCTAAAATAGAGGTAGTTAGTTGAGGCATCAAGCATCAAATAATAAAGGAAACTATCTATAGCTAGAAAAATTCAAATCTAGCGACTGAAGAATATGTACATACCAAACGACATTAGTATGATGCATTCATGATTGATCAAGGATTTGTACTACATACCAAACATTACGAGAAGTATCGTTGGTCTTCCAAGTTCGGCTTCCCCAAACATGGCAAAGAGAGTTGATGAGGCAAGTCACATGATGCTCCATTGCTACCCCAATACCCTACATACATCCACCAACATTACAAATTCTTCATCATTTATCATCAATAGTTATTGTTACTAGTGATAGACAAACACAATAGGTAAAATCGCTTTCAAGATTTTATTTTGGCAAGTAAATAATATAAAAGGCAAAATATAAGAGAGTAAATATTACCATTCCCCACGTAAGAAAAGACAAACCACCGAAGTAATAGAGGAGAAAACCAAATGTTAGAATGTGGTACAGGACCGTTCTTTGTAGGAACTTATAGTACCACTGCCTCTTTAAGTCCTCCACATTTGTCTTTCTTCCACACTGTCTCATTACAATAGTGTCTTAAATTTTAACTGTGATTAAAGTGAAGTAGATGTAGTTAAATGTATTTAACATACTTTTTCTACAAGATAACCAGTATCAAATAGCCATAGGAGATGGCTGAACCAGAAACCTTCATTAGGGCTATGTGGGTCCCTATCTGAATCTGTAAACTGGTGATGGTATCGATGTGTGCTGACCCAATCAATCGGATCTCCCTGTTATAATAACAAACAAAGTAAATGCTTATGGTTTTATGATAGAATTAGCGATACACACTTAAAAATAATTATTATAAACTCTATATGGGTCTTACGAATCTAAGCGGTTTTGGGTGGTCCAAGAATTCGTATAACTAGAAAGGAGTTAAAATAAGAATAAACAAAGATATTATACACTCTGATAAATCTAAGGGGTTACACATATCGACACTGGCTTGAAGTCATTCTGAGTTGGTGGTTGAGTATTATAAATTTTAAAATTCAAACCTAAGATATGTAGCATTTTGTAATCAAGATAGGACTAACGGATTCATCCAATGACCCATGTATATGCGTAACTCAAACGAGATTTATAAATCAGGTAAGTAATAGTGCACTCGTTTGTAATTATGAAATGATAATACGATAGGTTCGAATGGTTTGCACCTTAATCATTTGGATTCGAATCCAGCATTATGCATGTTACTGTATATATATACATATATTATTTTTAGAAAGTCACAATATGCTGAAGAAAGAGATCAGCGAACCTGAATGGCAAGAAGACCACAATAAGCAAACAAATACTCGAGCCATTTAGGGACTTTGAAGCTCCGGTGAGCCAAGTTACGGTGGTAAGAGACAGTAATACCTAGCCCGCCCACCGTATAGACAACGAGTGCAACCCGTAAAGCTGGCCAAGTGAAATGGAAAGGAGCTAAGAGACAGAGGAAATGCACAAAGAGAGAAGCAAAAGCTTTCACAATGTCCAATCTCTTCCACTTTCTTTCCCAAATTGCCCTTTTTCTCCTCCTCATCTCAGCCTTGTCCTCCACTGTTTTCCGGTGATTCTCCTCCTCCGAAGACGATGACATTGACATTTTTGTTGAGTAGTGTCTAGCAACTATAAGTCGATGAAATTAAAAGACTTTAAAATTTGAAGTTTGCACAAAGAGAGTGTTACAATGTGTTTTTGTGTAGGGTTGTGAATGAGTATCGTTGTAATTTATAGTAACATGCATGGAAGGGGGTAAATACAATGGACTGACTTATTTAACGGACGCCGTAATTTATTCTCTAATACACGCACCCTTTCTCACCTATCTGTAAATTGTTGCAGTTGGGACGTAGTCGTTAATACTGGCTAGCTATACATTAATTTGCTGTGTTGATAGTTAAAATATTATTTTTTAGAATCCATAGATAGATGCATGTAACTATGTTGGCATAAAGCTGATACATACCTCGTATTGATTTAGTATATATATATTGAATTGTTCCAACTTGTAGTAATATTTTTCCTTTTACATATGGATGCTGATTCGTTGTATGCATTATGTATGAAATTATATTGTATATCGATAGTGAGTATGAAGTAAGAAATGCTCCAACCCTACTCCATATCTCATTCCAAAATGAAATTTACTCCATAAATGGAATAATCTATTTTTTGTTTGTTCATTATCCCATTATGAAGTGAGAAATGAAGTAAGATTAGAGCAATTTTACTCCATAATCACTTTTACTCCATTTTAGAGGAAAAAATATAGTTTTACATTAGAGATGTTCTTATTCTTGATTTTTGGTTGTTATAAACATAACGCTCCGTCAATTCGCTGTTCATCGATAGACGAAGCTCTCTCTTTATCAATAATTAATGGAACTGATTATTTAATATGTAAATAATTTATCTGTTCTAAATTATGCGTGGTTGTATAATAAATTTTTTTATTATAAAATAAGTGTTGTTTATGATATTAATGCAGTTTTACATTAATTAATTTATTTTGCCTTTAAATAAATTAAGCAAAAACAATAAATAACTAAATGATGGTATTTATTTACAATATTTAATTTGAAACGGAAAGAATACTTAAGTTGTTACAGTTGGGGCGTTAGGCATCATTACACTTCCATTAACTTGTTTTGGTAATATAATTACAATTGGAAGCAACAGATGCATCATGTTTTTATCAAAAAAAAAAAAAACAGATGCATCATGCACGTAGCATAAAGCTGACACGGAGCTCGATATTGACTCCGCTTTGTTTAATCTATACCCATAAACATATTACATACTATGCACTTGTTGTATACTTATAAAATAATTTCGTTAACCTTTTTAGTAGTTCTCGTAACTCTATGGACACTGGTAATATATACGCTGGTTATGGATTCTGGGAAATGAAGACTGCATATGAATAGCACAAAAAGACTGTATATGAATAAATTTAAGGCAGAAACCTTAGTACCAGACAAAACATTTAAAAGGGTTCATTCATTTGTACTGGATGCAACATGTCCAAACAATGAACATAATTTATAAAAAAAAAAAAAAAAAATTATACAGGTCATATTCATCAAAATATTTGCTCATACACTAACCATGTTTTTGGGTAATTTGCACTAACCAATAACCATACTGTAAAAGAGTTGATTTCTCACCTTTACAAATTAGATAGCAACCATGTCTGATGTCTGTACACGAGCTTCATTTACAATTTGGAAGGACTGTATATCCATGTGGTTATCTAGAAATTAGAATCCATCAGAGAGAATAAATGAGATGCATATCTAATCTCGTAGTAAGAACACAACGGTCAAAATACATGCGGTCAATTAGAAACTCCGAATGCATATGAATGTCATGTATTGATAATATCTTATAAGCTTAATTATTATTATAGGAATTCTTATATGATTGCAGTGCGAATGGATATCCAAGAGTAAATGTCTAACTTGATACGAGTGTCTACATAATAGAGCCAAGTGGATATTGGGTGAATCGTGAACTCCCAGGTCCCGAACCGCTTAAAAAACGAACGATATTGTAACGCCATTTTTCTTTACTCAGCTATATCTATGTCACTACGTGTATCCAAAAATACTCCCATGAACGAAAAAAAACAACGGAGATTAGAGGTTTATAACGTCATAATATGGTCCATTTTATTTACAACACCCATGAGAGTGACACGGTCCCGTGAAACCAAAATGCATCACTTCATTTAACGCTTTCTACGCCGGCTTTGTATTTGATATAGCCTTTATTTGTACAATTCACCAGCCCAATAAGTTTCTCCAATTATAAACGCCACTTCTAACGCATCGCCAGATAGTTTTTCCTTCGTCTCCACCATTCGAGAATGAAACAGAACCGAGTTCTAAGAGAGATGTTTCAGCTTCTTTACTATCAATCTCTACCGCCATGATTTCCTTCTTAAATTCCTTCTTAAATCATAACCCCAATCTACCTTGAATATGAGCTTCTTCATGCAAGGTGAGATTTCGATTATAAAATGGTAAGCTTTTTATTCTACTCATCTTCAC